>JAODUP010001154.1:62500-113883 GCA_025642065.1 Paralvinella palmiformis | reverse complement strand
GATATTTGCTGGAGGGTCAAATACCTCATAAGCATACAAATCCAATAAATTCTATGACCTACTCGTCACTAACCCTTTATATCAAATATTACAAAATTTGTAAAAAGAAAACACGAACCTCAATCTCTGGCACGGGCAATGTGTGTTTTAGCTGTGTATAATAAGGCACAGGCACAGAGAATCTCGATCCGTGAATTCAAACTCTGGACGTTTCTTCAGGGGACTGAATCCAGAGTGGCGACTTTTCTTGCTGAGACATGTGTAATGTCTCACCAGTCCCTAAGCCGCCAAGCAAAATCAAATACGAATCACCTACAGCCGTGGAGTTTGGGAGTAGAACACCCAAGTCAGATCACGGCAGTAGTGAGAATGTTTAGCTTAATTATCTAAGCAGCCCTATTTATAGCTATTTTTCAATTGCTGTATCTTTCTTCAAAGCAATACTATATAAACCATATAACCCAATTGTCACTGTCTTCAAAGATCAGTTTTTACAACGGGCAGGCGTCATGAAGCGACTACTATTAAAACTGTTTATCTTAATTACTATTAAAAGACTGACATCTGCGCTGAAGCAGACCGTAATAGCGCGTCATAGCTTCCGTACTGTTTGAACTATGCTATCATTTTCAAACCTGACCTAATTTATGCTATTCTAACTATTGTAGTTCTTAAATGTTATGTATGACAAGCAGATTAGAGCTAATCTTGAATGTCATAGTACAAACTGGACATAACTGGACCTAGGAAAGATAAATCTATTCCCACATACAACCAAGGTGAATTATATATACAAGTAAACTTGTTATTAAAACACACCAACCGCGCGAACTGTGTCCAATGCCACCGCTCGAGATGCGATGCAGTGTTTCTATTCCTGAGTCAGGAGTACTTATAATGCTTTAAGAGCGTACTGTGCCTGCTACAGTCATTTAAATGCTGGATAACCAGGCCAGACATCTAAACGGCGTGCCTCCAAAGACGCAAATAGTACATGGATTATACAGCTCTAGATCAACTTTTCTTGAATGCAGGGACCGGAAATATGGTCTCCACGCATAGAAAACGGAACTTTCTCAACCGCAGCATAATATGCGTTGTGATATTTGCTGGAGGGTCAAATACCTCATAAACATACAAATCCAATAAATACTATGACCTACTCGTCACTATTATAACAATTTACATCGGCGCTTTAGCAGACCGTTATGGCGGAATTGCCGTTCTATATATTAACATTTTCAAATCAGACCTAATGTCTGCTATACAAACTATAATTATAATATAGGGTTTTATTAATGACAAGGAGACTAAAGTTAGCCTTGAATGTCATAGTACAGACTGGACATAACTGGACCTAGGAAAGATAATTCTATTCCCACAAACAACTAAGGTGAATTATATATACAACTAAACTTGTTATATAAAACACACCAACCACACGAGCTGTGTCCAATGCCACCGCTCGAGATGCGATGCAGTGTTTCTATTCCTGAGTCAGGAGTACATGCTTTAAGAGCGTACTGTGTCTGCTACAGTCATTTAAATGCTGGATAACCAGGCCAAACACTTAAACGGCGTGCCTCCAAAGACGCAAATAGTGCACGGAATATACAGCTCTAGATCAACTTTTCTTAGAACGCATGGACCTGGAAACATACAGTCTCCACGCATAGAAAACGGAACTTTCTCAACCGCAGCATAATATGCCTTGTGATATTTGCTGGAGGGTCAAATACCTCATAAACATACAAATCCAATAAATTCTATGACCTACTCGTCACTAACCCTTTATATCAAATAAAACTAAATTGGTAAAAAGAAAACACGAACCTCAATCTCTGGCACGGGCAATGTGTGTTTTAGCTGTGTATAATAAGGCACAGGCACAGAGAATCTCGATCCGTGAATTCAAACTCTGGACGTTTCTTCAGGGGACTGAATCCAGAGTGGCGACTTTTCTTGCTGAGACATGTGTAATGTCTCACCAGTCCCCTAAGCCGCCAAGCAAAATCAAAATACGAATCACCTACAGCCGTGGAGTTTGGGAGTAGAACACCCAAGTCAGATCACGGCAGTAGTGAGAATGTTTAGCTTAATTATCTAAGCAGCCCTATTTATAGCTATTTTTCAATTGCTGTATCTTTCTTCAAAGCAATACTATATAAACTATATAACCCAATTGTTACTGTCTTCAAAGATCAGTTTTTACAACGGGCAGGCGTCACGAAGCGACTACTATTAAAACTATTTAGCTTAATTGCTATTAAAAGACTGACATCTGCGCTGAAGCAGACCGTATTAGCGCGTCATAGCTTCCGTACTGTTTGAATTATTTTCAAACCTGACCTAATTTATGCTATTCTAACTATTGTAGTTCTTAAATGTTATTTATGACAAGCAGATTAGAGCTAATCTTGAATGTCATAGTACAAACTGGACATAACTGGACCTAGGAAAGATAATTCTTTTCCCACATACAACCAAGGTGAATTTTATATACAAGTAAACTTGTTATATAAAACACACCAACCACGCGAGCCGTGTCCAATGCCACCGCTCGAGATGCGATGCAGTGTTTCTATTCCTGAGTAAGGAGTACATGCTTTAAGAGTGTACTGTGTCTGCTACAGTCATTTAAATGCTGGGTATTCTAAAACGTCGGTGTGTTCAGAACTGTTTAGCTAGGGTTGTCACACGGTCTCCTCGGTTTTCCCATTCTGTTCCACTTCTGAAATCTCTTCACTGGCCCCCCTGTTCAATCTCGCATCAGCGCCCGGAAGTCAGACAAAGATATGTAAAGGTTTTATGTTTGGCAGACTCGATTATAAGAATGTAAATAACTTTTATTCAGTCAGTATTAATTCTTGAAGCGACAAACAATAGTGAAGCTTGATATGTAGGCACCTAAAATGCCTACGATATTAACGTGTACATTCATGGCTAATATGGACAATTTGTGGTCTCATTCAATCTAGAGATGGTTACACGATGTTTGCGCATTTGGAATCCACGAGCACGTGACCTTTCTCCACCGGCGTAAAACATTTTTATTATGTGTATATTCTCTTATATTAATGGTAGTCTGTGATTCTTTTTGTAACTTTAATAAGCATGGCACATTTTAGTCATATCATCCAAGACATGGAAATGGAGACAGCAATCCAATTCCGAACCCCGAACTCCCCGGGGGATAGTACAATTCGAAATAAAGTATATGCAATCAAATAAAAAAATCCCCATAAACTGGTTGATATTGCACTCAGAAAATAATGTCATATTAATGGCGCCTCTATTCGATAACGGGATTGTACTGAAAATTGTATAAATTAGGAGAATAACAGTCATGTTATTCAACAGTTAACCTATTTCTAGGCCAATAGTTTGTTCGCGTATAGGGGTCACGGTAAATATATTTGGTGTGTATGAATCGGACGTAGTAGTCATCTCTTAATAACTGAGTAAATATAACCCCCAATCGACTAATCAATAACATCAATATTGATATTATTCAATTTCTTGCTTCTCGAGATAAACATTCACAGCGTATTATAATGTACGCGTTTCTAGCTTTTAGCGATACCTCTATCTACCACTCGTAATTCAGAGTTGTTGGTGACCGAAATTGTTTTTTAAAGACACGGGACGATCTCAATATTCTTCAATCAACACTTTTCCGTTTACACTTGACATCACTATATAGCAGAGAACGTTGGACCTAACCTGGCATATTTGAAATATAAATCATTGGTTATATATTTAACAACTGGAAGATTTGAGAAAGGATATCTCGCCGTGATTATGGCATCACTGTATATTGTTCGTAGTCCAACTAGAAGGGGGGGTTTTTCCGATCAGTTTATTATGTTTGGTCGCGAGCAAAATTTTGGGATTTTTGTTTGGAGGCTAAAATTTAAAAAGAATATGAAATAATTAGAACCCAAAGGGACAAAGAATCTTGCAAGGATATGTCAGTATCGCCGAGACAATAATATTTCGAAAAGGGAATGACACAAAAATTATTATGTTCTGGACAACTAGATGGGGAAAAAAGAATTGGTTCACTTTCTGAGACTGAAACAATTCGACAACTAACAGATTTCAAAAAATGTTCCTACAACTGTATCGTGACAAGTGACCATTCGAAACTTAAACGGGCGGATGTGTTGCTATTTTATCTCAACGAGAACCCAGATTGGCCCAAGATTCGCTATCCCCATCAGTACTACGCCCACTTTATTCACGAAGCGCCGCCATGGCTAGGAAATTCTAAATACTTAAAACAATATGAAGGTAAGATCAACATCACGATTAATTTCAGACGAGACGCTGATGTTTATGTTCCATACAATTCCATCTTATCTGGGATGAAGTTTACAAACCACGAATTCCTCACGAAAACAAAACGAAAATGGTCGTTTGGCCAGTCAGCCATTGTCGGACCGAATCACATCGAGAAGATTACGTTTCCGAATTATCTAAATACATCGACGTCGACATATACGGCGCTTGTGGCAAACTTATTTGTACTAGAGCCATACAACAAACCTGCATGAAACAATGGGAAACGAACTACATGTTTTATTTGTCCTTTGAAAACAATATATGTGAGGATTACATTACGGAGAAAACGTTTCAACCACTTCGATATGAGATAATACCTGTTGTACTTGGAGGCGGTAACTATACAAGAGATACGCCGCCACATTCCATCATTAACGTCAGAGACTTCAACTCCCCAAAAGACTTGGCTGATTTCCTTCTCAAACTGGCCGCAGATAAACAACGGTATAGAAGTTATTTCAAGTGGAAGACACATTATCAAATAGACGGAGGAAATATGTTATGCAGGTGAATTAATTTCATTAAAAGATAATATATTGATTGGCTTTGTTGTTGAATTTGTGGTTTGGCAACCAAAAACAAAGAAACGAAGTTGATCTAAATTAAAGGTGTTAATCTCTCTTATTCCATAATCGCTCGAAGTAAGTAATAATCAATCAAAACGAATTAAATTCGCTCTTTCTGTGGTCATTTATAAAATAATTTATCCTTTACACCCAAAACAGGTTGTGCGTGGCGTTGCATGAGAACCAATTGCCTCGATGTTTGCCAGAACAGATTATCTCAATTACTGGCTCGGCCCTGATGGTGAAAAATGTAACAATGGTCTGGTGCGAGGAATAAGGAAGCGAGGACATTGGTAGCGTAATTACACACTAATATTAGATTCGTAATTCAAAAGTGTTCTGTTTATATATGTTTATTGTTATTTTTAGTACTTATATTATGTATCTCCCATATGTTTTATTTTACTGAAACAATTACATCAGTCTGTGTTATGACTATTATATATTGTAAATAAATATATGTGCTTCTGTCGTTAAAAAATGAGACGTCACTCTCCATGAACAATCGCTTGCAGCACATCCACATGCTGTCGATTAATGGTTCCTTTTTAGCATTTTCTTTTATATATATATAGTGTATATACTATGATAACTGGATAAAGGTATTGCCTAAATGTAGACACAGGGCAGGTGTTAAAATGTTGCCATTTTTCGCTCATTTCTGTGTCCATGCTACTCTATGTGGTCCAGTGCATTCTGCAGTTCAATGCCTCTTAGTGGTGCATGCTTAGGTCGGACAATGAGGGATAAATGGGCTGGCATATTATATTTACCAGATAGGAATGCATTAGATTTAAACACGTCACTAAAAATATGATTATGAAAGTATGAAGAGCATGCAACTTAATTCATCATACAAGAACGAAACAATTTCTTTCTTTCGATGTACCACTCCTACACAAACTATTTCTCTTAAGCCACCCTCTGTGGGTACTATAGACGTTTTAAGGGTATTCGACTCTATTTGATGAGTCAGGCTTTAGAGTTAGTTCGATGCTTTTTATGTCGACGGCAATCGATTTTGTCTGCACGATTGATCCAGATCGGGAATCCGCAGTATTTGTTATTCAACGTACAACAAACTAATACCGAAGACTTAGTCCGTCTCCTGACCGACGACGAAAGATTTTAAGATATTGACTATGTTTCGTTCTATTTTGAAGCATCATCGTACAATAAGCACTTCCCCTTCTTATGTCTCTTACCAGAACAGACATCCGCAGAAGTCCTCATTAATTCGAACCATTATATGATAAGGTTCAAATACTTCAACCAATTACAGAGCATCTCAAATACATTATTATTATTATTATTATTATTATTATTATTATTATTATTATTATTATTATTATTATTATGGCATCTTAAACATTCACGCCCTTATGATTTTGAGGTATATATTGTGTCCCACTTCTAAAATCTCTTCACTGGCTCCCTGTTCAATCTCGCATCAATTTCAAATTCCGCACTATTGTCTGTCAGACTCTTTTTTCTAGAGAACATTCATATCTATTTTCCATGCTTTCTTTAGTAGCCAGGCCCGGAGAACTCCTTTCATCTGGTTTTTACTTGCTGTTTGTTTACAGGGTTCGAACTGATGATGGGTCTCGTGTTTCTTCAGTTTCTGTCTTTACTGTGGAATTCACTATCTGAACATGTTAAGTTATCAAATAGCACAGCATTGGTATCATCCTCTCATTTGTTAAAACATTAAAGATTAGACGAATTAAGGTGGAATATTGAAAAACTCTTTAGCGAGAATTCTAATTTTTCCTTTAAAACGTATTAGTCTATTTAACTAAAGCTTCTCAAAGCATGAAAGCTTATAATTTTGTTCTTAATTGTAGGTGTGATGTAGATGCCTTTATCACATGGAAGAATTCCAAACACAGATACCTCTCTACTGTGCGCGAATTGCATTCCAAAAGAAAAGTGAAATTAGCCTCTTTTCGTTTGGTAAGCAGAATGGACTCAGCTTACTACAACATTAATGAGCCGAAGTGAAATACGAAACCCCTTTCAAACATAGCCTAAATTGGGTGATGATGATTGATGTTTTACGGCCACCTTTGTGCCCAAGGTAGGCTAAATGGGCCGAGCGACCTCCAAAGGTAATGAGACGAAGTGAAAGACGAAACAACCTTCAGATATGCCCACGCCGGGATTCGAACGCGGGTGGTAGTGATCTGTGGTCCAACACGCTACCGCTAGACCATGGAGGCGCCCTAGCCTAAATTGGGATTTCATTCTACGTGTTCGGGGGATTCCCACAAATGATACGTTTGTAGATATCATCTGTGAACGCAATACGACATACATACTTTATTAAGTAGATTGTACAAACTAGTGAAGAATACATCATATTATGCAATCATGCTTTAAAATTCAAGGATCTACATTGTTGCCGGCGTGAAATAATGTCGGTTGGGACGTTTGAATCATTAAATAAATATTGATATTTTCAAATTTGTAACTATTTTCAATCCATTTCAATTCGTTTATTTCGAGAGTGGAAAAATACCGTAGAGCTCGGCCCACGTAGACTTCGGCCAGGAGGTCTCGGCCCGTTGAGATATTTCGTCGCCGCTAGTTTGCGTTGCCATCAGTAATTAAACCAAACAAAATTGAAACTTTTGCTGGGAGCAAATACTTGTATCCATTTAAATCTGTCCACGCCAAAGTGAATGAACTAATCAGAGAAAATGTCCCTATTGATGGGCAATGCGAGGCACTTCTTAACATTGACACTCTGTCACACAATATCAACTAACAGTGACGGTTGTATGGACCAAAAGTTAGCGTCTGAGTCGTGTAAATCTCAAATTAAGCTTAGTTGTAATGTGTTTACGAGAAACGGCAAGTGGTAACTTCAGTAATTTCGGACTAGTAACCTGGGCCCCCTAGAATCATAGTGATCTCGCACTGGCAGCTTGCCTAATATGGTGGTATATATCGGGGATATATGGATAGTGACGACTTATGACAATATACAATATCAAGTGGCTCTCGCTCAATGTGTAAAAAACAGCTTGAAATTAAAATATTTTATTTATACCCAACAAGTGTCAAATGTACCAACCCACACTGCAAAGACTGTCATCTCTGATATTTGTACTTTTGAGTGTTTTTTTATTGTATTTGATCAATTGACTTCTAATTAGTTTCATTCATTTCTACTATAACTAACAATATATTAATCAATTTATAGTTATTAATTTACACAAATGGTGTCCTGTCTTGTGTTCAAACATAACCTACTATTCTGTAATTACATGAATTAAATTCATTTACTTATATTAGTTATATCTGGGGTTGGGATTCTGCCGCGCGCGCGCGCACACACACACACACACACACACACACACACACACACACACACACACAACACACACACAAAACGCATATATTTGGGAAGACAGCAAATTTCTACTTTTGTTCATTAAATGATATATATATATATATATATATATATATATATATATATATATATCTTTTCTTATCCATTACTGTAATTACAATCTTAAATGATATATATTTGTATGTAGTACATAACTATTTTTGTAATGGTAATAATGTAGAGTTTTGGAAATAAATAATTCATTCATTCATTCATTCATTCATTCATATACGCTATTAAATTATATATGTTTAATTACGTGGTGTTCTGTTTACTGTATTGTGTATCTGATACTATGGTATAAAGTCTGCATGAATATGCAAAAAATCATTTGCAATTGTGTTATATTAATCTTTCTTGCCTCAAGTTGTAATAAATGACAACCTGTATGTTGGGCTACCACGCCAATAGTTTCATTTTTGACATCGCTTCATTACCTTTGGAGGTCGCCTGGCCCATTTAACCTACCAATGTGTACAAAATTGGCCGTAAAACATCCAATTCAATTCAATTTGTTTTATTTGAATGAATACATAATTTGAATGAAAGCAAACGCATATGAAATGTTGAAAAGGAGGATGCTGGAAAGCATTCTTTATATAATACACCCCCACCCCCCCTTAAACATCAATCAGCATCATCATCAATAGTTCTCCTATTCATTTAGTTATATAATTATGGATTATGGTTTTGGCTTCATCGTCATTTGACTTTCAGTACTATAATAAGGAAGCTTGTATTTGGCTTCAAGTCGATAGTCTGTCTACGGGCGTTCTAGACTGTACACCTGCAGGTTTTGGGTTCGAATCCGGATTATATCTGTATTTGTGGGATTTATTTCCCTCGGCCATATGTACCAAGTGTAACCAGCCCCGAGACTAAATAACTCAACAACAACAACAACAACAATAGTCTGTCTATCTATTGGACATTCAGTTATAGGAGAGTGTGGGCTAATTGTAAACTCCTCAATCACAATCGTCCAAATACGTAATTGATGATGTGCCAATAAGCCGATATGAATCCTATCTATCGATACCGATCGACGTAGTGTTGAGGCTTCTGCCGTACCTGATCCATGGAGAGCACTATGCCAGCCAACCGTGGGTCGCACTGCGCGAAATGGGCATACATGGCAAAGCCAACCATGACGAATATCGTACTGAGCAGCATAAACAGAGGCACCATGAGATACACAGATCTGGAAACGAAGATGACCTGATGAGAACGTTATGATGGGAAAACGTAATGACGTCATTCGGTAGTGATTCGGCGAAAACATCATGATTGGTTATGGAGTTGAGTAATTCGCTTTCTTTAACTACCTACTTACCTAACTGACTTATTAAGAAACAAACTAATTCTAACCACTACTTATAATGATTTTTTCGCATTATTATCAATTCCTGTTTCTCACTTTTATGGCGATTTTCGACTGTCACGCACACAGAAGTGTCCATGATCATCCGGGGCCAGTGGGAAGACTGGAATTACGCTACACTGGTTCCCCAATTTACATTCTCTTGGCATTTTATTATCATTGTATTACACTAACTAGTATATATGTATATAGATATAAATTAGAAATAAATTCATTTGTTATTTCCAAACAATAACCAAAATACAACAGATAGACAGACAGACAGACAAACAAACACACTAGCTAACTATCTACTTATTTAAAATCCCTCCGATCTTTTATAAATACATTAAAGTAAGCGCCACCAATATTAACTTAACTTTACTGTCTAAATCAATTTAATGTATGTGACTCAAGTCCGGACAACAATACTAACAGCTTAACATATCTTGCTGTGTGATGAGTTCCGTATCGTTGAATGGCCAGCTGAGTGAAGGTCAAGGGCACGAATGCGCGGATGTAGGACAAAGGAGGTCAACTGCCAAGGTGAAACGATGACTACTTAAATCATCAGCTGGAACTGATCACTTCGTAGACAGTTATTTACATAACTCTTTTATAGATTATCGGGTAAGAGCGTCGGTTATGCTGTGCGGGAGGGGGAAGGTTCGAATCCCGGTCGTGGCAGTACGGTATGAGGAGTTTTTATTCAACCGGGCAACTAGGAAGGTTTTCTCCGCCGAATATACATTCTATTCTAAATTCTTAATTTATTCAGAATTAGTCCCCGTTGTGAAGAAGTAAATTACACCTTATTATGTTAACTAAGTAAAGTAAATTTACTACGTATATATATATATATATATATATATATATATATATATATATATAATTGATAAAAATAAACAATTAGTTAATCTTCTCGACATCAATGAATGGGGAACATACGTGTGCGATTAAACGAGATGTGACTGTGTGTGTTTGGATGTATTTTTTATTTCTAGTTATGGGTATATATATTCATTCAAATAAGAATACCGACCAGGATTAGCCAAAATATGGACGTAAACGGTGACTAAATACACGAGAGACGGAGTATAGTTTAGTGAAAACGATAATGTAGCAGGAACTATTTCAATAGCGTTTTATAACATACAGGATGATAATGTCAGGTTAATTATAAACTTCGAAGTCGTAAGAGATAAGAGAACAATCAAAGGTAACAATAACATAGATATGAGTTCTTCTTTACAATGTGGTTAGGATATAAGTTTGACTGGATCAGCTAATTTAATTGATGAGGTTAGGATTTTAAATATGAGGTTTTATTCGTATCTCTGGAAATTGATATTAAGACGTCTTATGGGTTCATTTCTTACCTTGTGCCAGGGATACGGAAGGCGCATAAGTCATCATTCCCACCAGTAAAAACTGGGAACAAGATGATATGTGCGTTTATTGATTTGTTGTATACACATAGACATAATATAAACATGTAATATTGCGTGCATTCGATTCAATCGTGGATGTATGGATTGATGTGTATATTGATGAATGGATGGAAACACGGGTGGATGGATCGATAAATCACTAGTTGGATAGATATGCTGGCGGAGTTTAACTTACAATAAGTACGATCTGTAACAAAGATGCTGCCTTTCGGACAAATGGATTGAAGACATCTTCGAAATACTGAAAACAAAACAAAAAACTAAATATGGTACGAGTTATACAACTCGTTTGTTGACGAGCAAAACTCATACTTCGACAAACGGTAAAAGGTTGGTGACATACTTAACATCGTGGTATGTGAGGAAAGAAGTATGGAGGTGGGATTGGATACACGTATTGTAACCTGGATGATTTCCATAAGGACTTAGACCCAGTAAACACTGGAATAAATACAATGTAGTATTGAGGGACAATCTTCACAGCCACCAGCCTGTGTGTTGCTCTGATATGACGGCACCAGGGCAGTTCTGTTGGAAACACCCCCCGTCCCCCCCTCCCCCCAAAAAAAACACTAAAAGCCCCACAAAAACGAGGTAAGTTTGATATTTTCTGGATTCGAATAGCTAAACACATCCTACCCAATTCAACTGTATGGACCGAAGTCTAATCGGTCCTGCGTCCCAAGTTGTAGCCTGATCAGGGTGTTTTGGTAAACCATTTATAGACATTCGACGCGTCAGTGAACATGAGAGTTTCACTTGAACACGTGACTAAATTGTGTTCTGTACATTCTGCCGTCTAGTCTATCGGACGGAGAGAAATAACTGCACAAAGGATTATTACTCAGCTAGAACCAAATATCCACTCAATCATGAGCAAATACTATGATTTACTCAAACCTAG
Organism: Paralvinella palmiformis; assembly: GCA_025642065.1. Taxonomy (NCBI): domain Eukaryota; kingdom Metazoa; phylum Annelida; class Polychaeta; order Terebellida; family Alvinellidae; genus Paralvinella; species Paralvinella palmiformis. The sequence goes on along the minus strand of JAODUP010001154.1, from coordinate 101,861 downwards.
CAGCTAATCCTCGTACGTTTACGTTCATCACACAGTAAACGTCTATTCGCCTAATTTTCCGTCCCTTACTATACCCAGTTAGGTGTGGTGGGATGTAACTTTCTCGCACGTGTTTGCTTTTATATATATATATATATATATATATATATATATATATGCTATACATCAGCCTATTATACGGGCACTACCAACTGCCATTTTACGGAATCATACTAATTAAGCCATTGTGGTAACAGGTTGACTTTTTATTCCCGGTTCAGTGACGTATGGCGACGGCTGTCAGTCGGTCGATGGCTAAGGTAGACTTTCCATAATGCCGATTGTCTATTACCGGAGCAGCTGTGTCGCTTAGGGCATATATCTACTCTAAATAGTTACCTGGCATCGGCAGAATCTATAAATATTAAACATTATTTCGTTCGGATAACATCCAAGCTGTAGAACCTATGCCATTCCGGGGGCTAATACTTTGATCGCATTGTCAATATCGGCGAAATATGTGATAAGCGGACAGGAGTGAGGGGACTGCCGGCTGAATGCTATCCATTCGTCCGCACCAACTCGGCGACGGCCTGCATTTAAATTCGCACTCGGTTTAATAGTCGGCGTACGCATAAAAGCAAAGCGTACACCGCATAACGGCACAGCCAGCTGGCCTTTGATGTCTTTATTCGCGGCTTCCATCTGGCAATATTCAGCGCCGCATCGATCGATCGAGCTTCGGTATATTAGTCAGACCGAAACTTTCGCAATACAGAATCGGTCGCTTGAATATTTTTATTTCAGGCCCGCCGGGTCGGGCCACCCGCCTGCTATTACGTAAGCTTGCCCGTCAATGATCCAACCACCCAGTCGGGTCATTAACGCTCCGATTTCGCTGAGTCAGGACATCAACGGGCGATTGGCGAACGCCGATGTGGGATTGTTCAAATATTTATTCTCGCCAAGAAACCCGCCCGCAGGTGGCGCCTCGCACACCCGGCGCGTGCGACCAGCGAACCGTCGCCTTGGCAACGATTCGGATGTATTTCGTTCCCTTTAGCTAGGCGAATGGCCAAACAAAGATCGATCGGCCATCGCGCTATTCGGCGACTTCGTCAATAGTCCGCCTCTTAAAAAGCGAACACTCCTCGCCAACGCACGCTCCTCGCCCAATGACGACGATTTCGGCGAATAAAGCCAATACCGATGGCACCACTTAGGCATCTTTCCACGCGATAAACGGACACCGAGAGCTAGCCAACCACGCGGCCCAAACCTCGCACCACATAACTATCATGTGGGGTTCGAGCGTACGATGGAATCATTCAGGTAAGCTGTGCGTGTCAACAGCTGGCCAAACTGGACACATATAGAGGATCAACTGGCTTGTAGACGATGACATTTCCTTTGGCTTCGTCGCGTCCAGTTGGCGCTGAGCGCGAACTTGTGCACCGCTTGATACTGGCAGCGTTTAGATAAATCGTCGGAGCATCAACGTAAAAAGCTGATTTGTTTGGTTTACTCTTTCTTTCTCACTAAGAAACCCCCTCACTCTTGGGGCCAGGGTTCGTGATACGCGCTAACTCGAGGACTCCAATGACTGAATGGAATCCGGATCAGAGCTATGAAGTTGGTGAGGAGTCCGTGGGCCTCAGCGCTCGAGCGGTTCTCGATCCGCGGATTCCTACTGATGTTGATGCTGACCAGCACCGGGCTTGTGTTGTCTAGCGTTTGGAAGCTGCACGCGGTCAGGACGGGATCGTTCCGGATCGACGGTCCATTGCGTACCCGGACGCTGGAAGGTGAAAGGGTCGCCGCCGTCGGCTACGATGAAGTCGAGCTGCTGAAGCGAGATCTACGAGAGTTGATCCGGAGCGAGAACCAGGAGATGCTGCACCAGCTGTTCGAGAGGATCCGCGTCGCGCCTTCGACACCGTACGACGACGGCCCGAAAGTGCCACGGTCCGACTTCGTCGTCTCATCGAACCGGTCGGCACTTGGCGGAAACCGAAGTCTGGCCTACGTTAAGCGGGAGGTGCCATTCGTTAAGGAAATCAGCCGTCAATTCTGGGACAGGGACTGGAGACTGGTCATCGAAGAAGACGTCAAAGTTCGCGACTATCTCACCGAATTCGAGAACGCCTGTCGGAGCTACGACAGCCTGGATAAGATTCTCGAGCGGAGGGCCCTGGAACGGGTCGACGACACGACGTTATTGTGTCCGTGCGTTCCAGCAACGCTTAGTAAGTACTGGCTGCTCGTTCGCTTATTTGGTTCCTTGTATGTTTTTTATGGCCGGGTAGGAAAATGGTGATCGTGAGGTTAGAAGGGAAGTTGTGAATTTGGATTTTAATCATTAGGATGTGGCTGTTCGAATATTGGGCGTCATCTGTTTGTGTTGCCCTGCATCGTCAACATCCAGGCCAATGATATCTAAGAACAGATCAGATGCACGAGCGTCCCTCCCATATAGGACTGCCTTAATGACTTAATTCATTAATAGTATAGTTATTGTTAAATACTATCCAGTACATGTACTGCGACGCTTATTCCTTGCTGGAGACCTAGGCGTACCGGAAACAGGTCAGTTGAGGGGGTGGGGGTGTAAATAGTTATTTGTAACAAGCAAACAGAACAGCTTCCGAAATCAATGGCTTACACGTATCACAATCAATATTAAAAATCTACAAATAATATTAGAAACAATGGCTTAGCCCACACAACCGACAAAGGATACGTTTCAATCGACGGCTGATTTTAATAACTACTGAACAGTATTTTAATGAGTACAGGGTTTCTTGACAGAAAGCGGGCAAAGCGTACTTCAGATTACCTATCAGTACGAAAACGTAGCCACCAACTGGGCCTTTACGAATGTCTAGCAATCTGTCACGAAGTGTGATTGGTTTGTTTTTGCGACTTGCTACGAACGTCAGCAAGTCGGAGCTGACGACCCGAAGATAGTCCGTCAGTTTCGTATTGCCCCCCAAATGCGGATTCTAACGTAAACAAAGCAATTATAAATCTGTCGGGGATGTTTCATTCATAGAGTGTACAATGAAGAGTTTTAATCATCACACTGTTTTGATTAGAATTAGCTAAACAAACGTTTGCTGTTGAAATAATTATTGTAAATATTGCAAGATAACAACAACATTTCGTGAGTGTGTTTGTCTACATTTTCACCCCTCCTCCTCCTCCTATTAATAATAATAATATTAATATGATTGATTTAATAGCCTTTATAATCCAAAGGTGTTTTACATAATGGGTAAGTAAGGGGGTGTTTAAATAAATTACACACTAATACTAGAAGTGATTTAGAAGTACACATTCATAATTTCCATATACATTGATTTGGTTTTCATTACTGAGTACGCCATTCCTCTTTGGGGTCAAATGAATCAATATATTTAAGTGTCAATATATTTTATTGAACCGCTTGCAGTTTGCTGTGAACTTTGATCATTTACTTGCCAAATGTATCCACACTTTATTCAGCCACGTTTTCTTCACAGTTCAAAGTGGCAAAAGCTAGCACATTGGATAGAGCTACGCGTAACAAACCTCCGAGCCGGCTGTGTTTATGGGAGGTTTCCCCGGGCACTCACCAACTGAAGGTGATGAGTTACATTTGATGTAGTTACAAAGGTTACAGTAGGGTGAGCCTATTTATATACGTGTGGGATGTGTGCGTGGGTGCGGGCGCACGCGTGTGTGTATGTGTGTGATAACTTGTAAACAAATCTCTCTCTCATTTATATCATAAATCAGGCTGATTCATCAGTCTGTGGTGTTCACACCATCCACTTCCTTACACAACAAGCGGAAGTACAAACTTACAATAAGCGGAAACACATAAAAATACCTCATTTGGCACCACATGTTGCAGTAAATCACAAATTCTTACACGGGGGGGGGGGGAGAAGGAGAGAGAGAGAGAGAGAGATGGATGATGATTGGGTGTTTGATGTCTTACGCACACTTCTGTGCACAAGGTACGCCAACTGGGCCGACCGACCTCCAAAGCGAATGAAGCGACGTGAAAGATGAAACATCCACCATCGAGTCCGGTAGATTGACATTCTGACGTATTATGTAATCAATTCAGTTTTGACGTTAGAGTCTGAAACTCGTAAATCCTCGAACACCAACCTTCTCGCACGGTTAGTCCCATGTCAACGGGTGGCCTAAATAGGGTGGGCGGTAATGTCAAAGCGTATACGTCGATGCGAAACAGACACTCGGCCGTAGGTAACCTTTAATTCTGCTTTCTTTGACATTTGCCGGTCCGTTTATAAATAGCAGTTTAACACCGCGACATATCTTATATCTGTCACTGCAGTGGTCACTGATGTCACGCTAACCCGGAAAGGTTAAATCCTGCTACATTGATCTCTTACCCAGTTGTTTGTTTGTTGTATTCACCAATCGGTGTTTTTGCCGGCTACCTTTGACGTCCTTTCATTATCCCATCGCAACACCTGTCACATCCTTTAATTAATTTCGAAATTTTATTTTCGCTTGTGTTGTGGCGCAATTAATCCGGGGTATATTTTTGGTTTGGGCACTCAAGCGGCTTAGCGTATAATATCATAGCCGGTTACCGTTCTGTCAATCTTTCCGTTTCCATGGCAATGTCAACGCTGTAACGGTCAGGTGTCGCGTGTATTTTCGGCGATTTGCGTGTGTCTGTCTGTATGCTAGCTCTAGGCTCACGTGCTAAGTTATTATTGACACGGAATAAACCAGGTATGATATTCTTTTAGTTTACCTGTTGGGGGCGCTTCGGCAGCGGTTCTACTATAGCACAGCGTTGCAAGCCTCGGGGTTTTTAGTGTGTGGGTGGAATCCGACTACGTTTGGGGGATGTTTGTTTAGGGAGTGACGTCTCGTCAATATGTCTCAGGTTTCGTCAGAACTGAACCTAAAACAAAACAAATGCTGTTGGGGGGGGGGGGAGAGGGCGGCGTGTGCCTTTTATCGGCATATTTTGCAATCATTCATCACTGTAGGTAGATAGCACGAACTACATCATGGATACGGGCTAATACATATAGATATATTTATTATGTATATGTATGCAAGCATCACACACACACACACACAGTCTCTCTCTCTCTCACACACACAGTCACACAAACACAGTCACACACAGTCACACCCCTTCTGATTCAAGCACATTACTCTCAGGTACCAAGACTGTAGATGATTCGTTTTGTTGTTGTTGTTTTGGTACACTGCGACTTACGGACTGGAGAGACATTACACGTGTCTCAGCATGAATAGGTCCTCTGATGAATCGTCCGGTAAAGGTAGTAACGAATCGTGATTCTCCTCATCAGCGATTATCACATACTGCTTCGTTTTCGTATTAATAAACGCGCCGACATTAACAACACCTTTAACGGTGACCTTCACCATCACAGCCAACTTAAGCATAGAGGGTTGTTAGACGACAGAGCAGCCGCTAATATACGCCAATAGCTTACCAACCCTAGCCGTCCAGGTGTCTTGTTTACGGCACGAATCTACTGGCTGGCTTTTTATTACCAAAAGACACACCAGTTAGCCATTGCCAACGTTAGCGAGAACAGCTGGACTAATTGGCCAGATAGTGGCTCTTCGTCCGTATTATCGGCAACAAGACGCGATTGGCGCGGATGGAGAAACGTAGACCAAAGCCGTGATCAATCAGGGGATCGATCGGTAATTAACTGATGAGTAAGGTCGACATCATTAACGGATGAGTCATGGACGTTGTTTGTTATCCACCTCAATGCATGACCAAAGACCATGCCCTAGCGTGTACGAGTCGTGGCGCACCGCGCTGACCTGCAGAGTGCTGTGTAGGGTTTATACGTGCCATTATGTGGGATGTTTCATTCACCAAGAAAATGCTTCGGGTTGATGATTTCGTTTAAAGTATGCGGTAATTACTCGGTAGTGAGTCTCATTTCGGATCTATTTCAGAGATAAATGAAAGAGATCATCCTAAAGTGAATTTGTTTCAGATGGTCTTCCATTTTGGCTTCTGCTCTACATCTCCATAATTTTCGTTGCCTTTTCTATCGGCAGAAGGCCGACAAAAACCGGATGTTGAATCCTTGATGGCGCTGTCTTGGCAACAAACATCGCCGGTGGCCGAGACCGTCCTATTGGGCGGCTACTGGAAGCCACGTGACTGCGTTGCCAGGCGACGGGTTGCCGTCATCATACCATGCAGGGATCGGGAGCAGCAGCTGCGTGCCTTCTTAACCCACATGCACCCACTCTTCCAGCGTCAACTGATAGAATATAGAATATTTGTAGGCGACCAGGTAATACTTGTTCTTCCATTACTACGGCGAATGGAACGATTAACCTGGGCACAGCCCTTTATTCCATTTGAATTAACACGCTTTGTATTCTAGTCTGTTATTGGAAGAATCTGAAATTTCGTTCTAACATTTGCAGGCTTAATTCAAGCGGACCTTAAACCACGTGTTTGATTTTGTTTATATTTCACGTGTCGTTAATTATTTTAACCAGGAGACGACTGTTTCTTTCATAACCAGTTCAAAGGGCAAATCAATAAAGATTGCTTCAAAAAATTATCTTGTTAATAAATATCTGACTAATTTATTATTTTACAAAATTTAAGTCGACGGCAATTTACGATTAACTAACTACACACCTGCCCCCAGATGCACTTCCTTATTTATGTATGTGTTTATGTGTGCTTGCGTATGTCTATTAGTATAAGGCGCGTGATTCGTTGTATATATATATATATATATATATATATATATATATATATATATATATCAGACAGACAGACATACATACAGACGGACATATACGTGTATGTAAGTGTACATACATACATACATAAGTACATACATACGCCACTTATGTAATATATCTCTTTCACCACTTTCCAGACGTGGCCACCAATATTTAACAAAGCCAGCATTATGAATGCTGCCTTTCTGGAGTCGTCTAAACTCTATTCATTTGACTGTGTTCTGTTCCACGATGTCGACTTGTTGGCCGAAGATGACCGGTCAGTGATATCTTGTGGCGAATTGGCCCTACATTATGGGGCGCATCTAGATAAATGGCAATACAAGTAAGTGTTGTTGTCGTCGTTCTAGCTGATGCTGCAACTGTTGTGGGAGCTGCAGCTGTTATTGAAATATCGTCTCTTTTTGGATAATACAAACGATGTCACTGGACAGTGAAATTGAATGAACGTTTCTGTCTTATCGTAAAATGTTACATTCAGTAGTTTGAGACTGGACAATAAAGTACGGTAATTTAAAGAGAAACTTGTGTATAAATGTTTCCTTGTTTGTTTTTCGACTTGGTACTTGCTAATTTATTCACTTATCCATCCTGATTTAAATATGAATGAGCTGTACAAAAGCGAGAAGTTGATATCGTTCATTTGTGGGTCATTTTCAAAAGGTTAGAAAATTATGTAATTTAAAAACGATCTATGATTCAACCTTTGACCGTCTCATATCGATTCAATGAGTACTCTGATGACGATAAGGCGAGACTTGTTTCATCAAAGTTTGACTTTCTTCTTCAGCATTGGCTACGCTCGTATCTTTGGTGGAGCCGTAAGTCTAACAAGGGAGCAGTTTATTAAATCTAACGGCTATTCTAATAGTTACTTTGGCTGGGGAGGTGAAGACGACGACTTTGATAAAAGGTGAGATGACGTTGGAACACTTAAAAATAGTTGTTATTACGGATAATTGAAGACCATACGTTATCTTTAATTATATATATATATATATATATATATATATATATATATATATATAATTAAAATAACTAGGAAATCACGATGGCACACACACACACACATATAATGGAAGTATTCAAGTGTATTCAAACCAAAAAACCTACTCCTCCACAAATGTATGCATACATAAACGTACACATACATCAATCAGAACGTTCAAAACTTTTAACACACATCAATCAAAACATTCACAAATCTAAACACACATAAGCATACAAAAAGTTAAACATACACAGACTTAAATAAAAATTAACAATTGGAATGACAATATATAAACATAGAATATATATATATATATATATATATATATATATATATATATGTATATAAACATTGAAATATCTAAACATTGAATATATATATATATATATATATATATATATATATATGTATATAAACATTGATAATATATATAAACCCATGTAGCTGTAAATGTAACTAGCTAACGTAGAAGGTTAACGCAATTGCTTATAATTTCAAGTTTCATCATTACAACGACATATTTACCAGAAATAACTATTACCTATATAATTCGAGTAAATTATTTTTTATCGCAAGGGTTCGCGCTGCTGGATATGAAATAGCCAGACCGCCACCTGTCGTTTCTCGACACAGCGCACTGATGCATTCACGTGACAAAGCTAACCCGGTCAATCCTGGCAGGTAATAATGACCCATTGACGTGCTCACCCGTAAACAATAGATCATATCGTAGTTTAGAGTGACAGAGCCTGGCCATGTTGTTCTCATTTACTCTGTTAGTGGACATTTTTGTTGTTGTCAAATTTCCAGTTCGATGTCTTGGCAGAACAGGCCGAATTTTTATCCCCAGGAGGGTCTCAATACAGTGAGTTACAAGGTTGATGATATTGTACTGGAACCTTTATACACATGGATCAAGATCAGGTTAAAAGGTCAGTGTACTACGTCGTAAAAGGACATCGTACTAAATACGCGCCGACGCGATTCGCTATTAATGAAGACTACCGCAAGGTCACGGTCGTATTCACAACGAGGTTTTTGACCCAGTTGTGGGTGAATATTGAAAAATACGGTGTAATTTTAACTCTATTAGTGAATTTATCTGTATAGTATCGCTAGAGAACAATATTTTGTACATAATGTAAAGTGCGTGTGTGTGCGCGCCCACGTGTGTGTCGCCCGTGACTAAGTCTGCATACTGAGAACTAATAGACCTATTCATCGGAGCATGCGCAGAGGAGGTATACGCGGGTTTTGGGTCGACTCTGGAGATTGATCCGAAATCTAATATTTTACTCGAAGACACTCCACAGAATTGCCATGTTACTATTGTGTCAGAAGAAAACGGAATATATAATCTTCAATAATGCTCATTATACTGATGTGTAATTTATTGATGTGTAATTTACTGATGTGTAATTTACTGATGTGTAACTCAGCTCCCTAAAGTGCGAGCTAATTTGACAGATCAACGAGTGCCATAAAATACACGAATCTCCCTCTTTGTCCTTTGGTTTGGGAAGAAATAACTAGCTACGGATACCTCTCGTTTTGGCTAACATAATTATATTATCGAGTTGAAGAAATTTTTCTGGACCTTTTGATTAACGATCTTCATACAAATTCGGAAAGGGTCTATATAATCACCCCTAGAAGTTCGTATCTCACTTCGGAATGCACGTGGAAACGTTGACTGCCATCTGTCCGCCGTATTTGAACCTACGTGAAAAATGAAGGCACCCCATTTACGAATCTCTTTTCTGACCAGACGAAATTAATTTGTGTGCGAACCTAACTTCGCAAATGCGCAGTAAAGCACTTTAATTTCCGTCTCAAAGGATGTGTTATATACAATGTGATTGTGTAATTCTAGCATAAAATACGTACGTTTTAATTGGCGACGATGTTAGCTATTAAATGAAACCTAAAACATGAAGACTTCTGTATTAGACTGTTCGATGAACCGTCCGTGAAAACTGGCATATAGCGTCATAGGTTTGGGCTGGCGGCCGAATACCTCGTGTCTTATTGCTTCTCGTCAGATGGCGCCAGAGTGGCGAAAATCGTGTGTGGTCTCTCTTGTTTTGGTCCGAAACCGTTGCCTGCTGTTTGCCTAACGAACAAACTATTGCAATCGACGAATAACAAAATACTTCATCTCTATAAACGGCTTGACGTTGTAGTCAACCACTTTCCGTCTTGTTTCCAGTTCCCGAAGACAGGCCACTGATCGCCCAAACACCATACCGCTATGTCAGCATACGTGGAGCTTGTCAACCACCGATATCGGAAGATATTGTGATTGAGCAGCTGTCGTTGTCATTCACCAGCTGTAGGTACCAGTGCGACTTCCAGCCGGCCTGCAAAGCCATTCTCTATTATGAGAATATGGACAATCATTGCATTATGCTGAGAGACTTCTGTCCGATCGACGCAGGCATCCTAGATGCTACCACGTACATAAAGGTGTTCAACGAATCAGGTGAGAAATGCGTCTAGTTAAAGGTCCGAATTAAATATGAGCGTTATATTACGTATGCAAACGATGGTTGTGTTGATCTATTTAGTACACTTCATATCCAACGTTGTAGACGAATAAGGAAATAGTAGAGCATCAGATAGCGGCCGGATAATGTTAGTCAACTAAATATGGTCAAAATATTATTATTCGCGGATAGTTACTATCGCGGTCTGCCAAGCAGAAACTACTTCAAGTGTATGTATGCACAAACATCTGGCGAGTGTAAAGATCAAAATTACCAGATGTTGGTGAGATGTATTCAAACGCATCTCGAACAGATCAGGAATTGTTTTTTACCATTGTTCTAATGAGATAACGTTTACATTATTTTAATTAACTTAGAATTGATAGAAATATTAGGTAACATATGATAACACAAATTCCCGTTTTAACGGCACGACTCCTGTTTCCTGGTACATAAAAATGTTATGACGTCGTGTAAGATCCTAACGTGCCTACCCAATGTCTTTCGGCAGATGTTCTGTGAGTTGGCGATACTGATAAGAATCTCTAAAGTATTTACATGATTCGAAGATTTACTACACAAAGTCCGATCGATTGTCTTGTTTATTTAAACGCACAGATAAACGGTTGAAGTGAACAAACCCTATCACAGTTTATAGCTACTCGTCCTTCCAATATGTAATCTGTGTGATAAGAGATTAGCCAAATGGTGAATAATTATCACCAAATACTGGCCAATATAAATGTTATATCGAACTGGTAGTGACTCTAACACTATCAAATAAAAGGAGGTCTTGTGCCCTGACTTCAGGTGTCAGCACAGACTGATGGATTATGGCTGTTGTTCTGTAGTCGTGCTATAATATATTTAAGTGGTAGAAATATCTCTAATTCCAATCTAGAGTTCTCGGTATCACTAACAATATCGCGATGCAAATGAAATATAACAAATTATGCAATCTTTAACAATATTTGAAAAATCTCACACTTTGTAATATCCCAAAATTCAGGTCTAGACAATGTGGTTAATTGCGTCTTAAATAAAAAACGTGAAGGTGCATTAGCGAATAGCTTATTTACTGTGCATTTGATAAAAACAAAAACCCAGTGGAAATGGGTGATGCGTGTTTTGAAAGATATTCCGATTTTAAGATACCAGTGATGCTACAGTTTGCACAGCGAGTGCTTTCTAAATCAATAATATTTCAATATCTAGGTGAGTCATTTCAGCTGCTTAGAAAATACTTCAGTGCGAATTCCGTATGATATTGTTCAAATTAGCTTGGACAAGACATGTTCATGGCATAGATGATTATGAGAAATTGGATCCGTTTGAAGTTGTTTATTCCAAACGTTGGATCGAGTTAACAGATGATCTGGTGATTGTGTTGAAAACGTTGATTTGTTCTGGAATTAATATTCGCATTGATCCGTTGAAGAGAAATTAATGTCATGTCATGCAGGGAATAACATATACATACAAGCATACATGCACAGATGTACACACACGCGCGCGCGTGCATATACACAGCTCATATGGATTTTGTGTTTTATATAACAACTTGTATATAAAATTCACCTTGGTTGTATGTGGGAATAGAATTATCTTTCCTAGTCTATGTCGTGAGACTTATACTTTAGTCTCCTTGTCATTAATAAAACCCTATATTATAATTATAGTTTGTATATCAACATTACTATTTGCGTCTTTGGAGGGACGCCGTTTAGATGTCTGGCCTGGTTATCCAGCATTTAAATGACTGTAGCAGGCACAGTACACTCTTAAAGCATTATAAGTACTCCTGACTCAGGAATAGAAACACTGCATCGCATCTCGAGCGGTGGCATTGGACACAGCTCATATGGATTTTGTGTTTTATATAACAACTTGTATATAAATTTCACCTTAGTTGTATGTGGGAATAGAATTATCTTTCCTAGGTCCAGTTATGTCCAGTCTGTACTATGACATTCAAGGCTAACTTTAGTCTCCTTGTCACTAATAAAACCCTATATAATAATTATAGTTTGTATAGCAGACATTAGTTTGATTTGAAAATGTTAATATAAAGCGCCGATGTAAATTGTTATAATAGTGACGAGTAGGTCATAGTATTTATTGGATTTGTATGTTTATGAGGTATTTGACCCTCCAGCAAATATCACAAGGCATATTATGCTGCGGTTGAGAAAGTTCCGTTTTCTGTGCATGGAGACTATATTTCCCGGTCCCCGCATTCAAATGACTGTAGCAGGCACAGTATGCTCTGTTAAGTACTACTGATTCAGGAATAGAAACACTGCATTGCATCTCGAGTGGTGGCATTGGACACAGCTGTTGTATTTGTTTTGTTGTTCGTGGAGAATCCCCAGGCTGTCGCTTATTCGGCACAGCTTCTATGTTGGAGTGGTTGAGAACCTCCCCCCACCACTCACAGGGGAGCAGTACGGAAAGATGGAGCCGAAATATCCCGAGGGTGGTCACTGCCAGAGTGTTTTACGTCATCAGGGGGTTTTTAACGTCCCCCTTTATTTTAAATAATTCAGTGGAGACGGCAGCGCCATTTAATGTTGTCAGCCACCCACGATGTTTTGAGCCGAGAAGTTAATCTCTGGAAACTTTCACTCTCTTATGGGTTCGAACCTCTAATCGTTAGCACCAAGTGCCGGGTGCTTAACCGCTAGGCCACCGGAGCTCACTGGACACAGCTCGCGCGTTGGTGTGTTTTATATAACAACTTTAGTTGCATATAAATTTCATCTTGGTTGTCTGTGGGAATAGAATTATCTTTCCTAGGTCCAGTTATGTCAGTTTGTACTATGGCTTTCAAGATTAGCTCTAATCTGCTTGTCATAAATAACATTTAAGAACGTTATTACTACAATATTTAGAATAGCAGACATTAGGTCAGTTTTAAAATGATAACATAGTTTAAACACTACCGAAGCTGTGACGCGATATTACGGTCTGCTTCAGCGCAGATGTCAGTCTTTTAATAGCAATTAAGCAAAACAGTTTTAATAATAGTCGCTTGATGATGCCTGCCCGATGTAAAAACTGACCTTTGTATACAGTGACAATTGGGTTATATAATTGCTTTGAAGAAAGATACAGCAATAGAAAAATAGCTATAAATTGGGGTGCTTATTTAATTAATCTAAACCTTCTCACTGCTGCCGCGATCTGACTTGGGTATTTTACTCCCAAACTGCACGGCTGTAGGTGATTCGCATTTTAATTTTGCTTGGCGGCTTAGGGACTGGTGAGACATTACACATGTCTCAGCAAGAAAAGTCGCCTCTCTGGATTCAGTCCCCTGAAGAAACGTGCAGACTTTGAATGTATTTCGTTCTTTGTGGCTAATAGAATAATTAATAATTATCTGAATTACGTCAAAACCTTTGAATATTGGCAAGGTTTGATACTATTATAATCTTCTGTCTTTGCAGCTACCCGCTACTCGATGCAGATTGGTGACTGCAACGGCAATGACATCAAAGGGCTTCAGATTTCGCTGATTGACTGCATCCAGACGTGCAACGACATACAGGACTGTACAGGATTTGTGTACGGTGAGCTGCTGTCCTTGCCGTGCTGGCTAAAGAATGGAACATGCGAGCAGGCGAAGCCGAACGTTTTGGGTGTTAGGGCATACACAAAACTGTCCTTGTAGTATTATTGCTTCTCTTGCCAGCCTTAAGTAGACAGCCTTAACTCCAGCACGTGATGGTCGTACAGCGCACACGGTGAGCGCTCTACGGTACGAGTCATTCATCCATGCTTGACTGGATCTTGCTCTATCGAAGCAGCTGCGCACAGTTTCAGCAACGAATCATATACGATGACTTCATTCGCAACTAACCGCAGCTGATATACCTATTTCGGGGGTAATTGGTATTTCACCCGACATTAAGGTTTTATTTACAGATATAAATCCGATTATTAGACGCTATTTAGCTGGTGACTCATTAAAGCCATAAGTTAATACCTTCTGTAGCCGCGTCTTATTTTGCGGGGGTATACTACAGGAACACGTGTAAATAGTTGTTTTTCAAATATCTTGTATGCTTCATTGGTGCGAATGTTTCATGATATTCATCAGGAGCACGGACGGGTTAGGTATTAGTATTTATTTTTATCCACGACTTTGCCACGATAATCGGCGTTAAAAATACGACTTAATCGCGTCTTAATAACGCCGGGTTCGAGGCCATTATAGCCAATCATTTTCGGCATCTTAATTGTCTACCGAGTAACAGCCATCGCATTACTTAATTCATATTCATACGTTATGGACGTCTGTTGTACGTAATAAATATTTTGTTTTACTATAAGTTCGTCGTTGTTGCTAACGGGCCAGGTTTATAGTTCGTTCAATCAAGGGTTCAGATAGAGAATCTGTTGGGAAACATTTCTATTGCTCGACCTATGCCTGTTCAATAAAACTAGTCTCCACAATGGCATTACGCGAAACAACGCATTTTGTTATTGATTCATTTTCCAGTTTATTACCAAACTGAAAAATAAATGCCAACCGTAATGTCTCGTAATTATTAGTGATTTTATTTACTCTATAAATAACTAATCTGTTCATATCACGCCCGGTTAATATAGCGCTGCCGTCTAACATACACAGTAGCGATATTCGAAGCTATCCCAGATATTATACAAGAACAGCTTCATGCATTAATGCGCCTCCAGCACCATGAACCCGGGACATTTAGCCAACGGACACCTACCAAACGGACACTTAGCCCATGGACATTTAGCCAACGGACAGTTAGCCAACGGAAATTTAGCCAATATTTGCTGGGGGAGGGGGGGGGATATTTCGCCAACATTCAAAAGTTTAGATTATGTTTATGCGAGGTTTCACATTAATTATAGTAGTTTCAATAAACACAAAACACAACGTATGTAATTGTATTTTTGTAATTCATTGTACGAATGTAACAAACATAAAGTGATGTCTCATATTCTAAAACTTCTAAACACAGCTGTTTTGTGCAATCGTCATAGTGTACGTAATTGAACTATATTCAGTTTGTTATACGAAAGTAATGATCACAAATGCATGTCTCCCAAACACTGCATCTAATAAATTATTTATTTCTGACGTAGTCAATATTCCCATTATTAAGTCTACATCTTATACTTTTAGTTTATTTTTTTTTGTATTATCTATATTGTTTTAATGTTTTAAATTTTTAACTGGGCGCGAAGCATAAATATATTTGAAATAAAAATGAAATCAATTAAGAACAGAATAAAGCAAACCAACCGCAGCCAGCCATGGCAATCTCACACAAATATATCGCCCAAATATAATTTATAGTCCACAGCTGTATATAATTAATCATCATTCTCGCGATTCACAGGTTTCCAGCGGATGCTATGATCTACACTCCACGTAGTAGTTCTTGCGTGGTTGACCTTTTCGATCGTTGGTGACCCGAGTCCAAGCGATTGGATCTTCTTTCTTCAATGTATCTATTATGGTCCACACTGAGGGATGTTTTGAATGATGCCTAAATGCCCTGCTAAGTGTCCGTTGGCGAAATGTCCCGGGTACCATAAACATACATACGCAACATTGCTGCGAAGTCCTAGTTCTCCATGTGATATATAGACCTTATAAACGTATGGATTTCATTTTGTTGTTAGAAACTACCATCTACTATTGTATCTCTTTATCATTTAAATGGAAACATACAACAAACACGGGTAGCAGTGCATTCGAACCCTGAAGTGGATGTTATTGGAAGGCCGCACAAAGCGATTATAAATAGCCGGTAATCGCGCCTAGTTCGCAGACCCCCGACCAGATGTCGTAATTTTGTAATAAACTATTTCAACACTAGAAGCAACAACGTGATGGTCTGCCATGATGGTCTATTGTTATCGCCCAGTAACATGTGTTCAATACTCGTCATCGACAAGGAATTCCGTGTTGCCATATTTTGAGGTGGTGTTTGGGTGACACCTGTAGCCCGATATCGGTGTGTTCAGTACGCACGCGTCAAAGGTGTGAGTCGTTGGAATAGAAAGTTATGAACAGCGTGCGGCGCGGTGAGTGAGTGAGTGAATAATTGATTGGTTGATTGATTGAGCGAGTCAGATTTTATTTCTAGATCTAGGTGTTCTTCTTCATACTTAGGCCGTATGATGGAATCGAATCTCATTATCGAAATGCGACCCCCAGTTTAAACACCACGCAGATATAATTCAGGTCCGTTGATACGTAAAGCGATTAGTGACCAGCTATGGTACAGAAACGCCCTCTATCGCCAGAAGAATATCACCACGACATCGGAATGTGTTAACACTTAGATAATGCAGTAAATTATATATATATATATATATATATATATATATAATATATATATATATATATATATATATATCCAAACAATTAAAGGTTTATACTCGACAAGTACAACATATTTAATTTATATATGAAGTGTATTGTCACCAAAACTTTGACTCTTATCCTATGATCTAGCTATTCATTAAAACACACGATTCGCATGGTTGAAATCCTGGTATTAGAACATGGCTGATTGGATGGTAAAAATTTGAGTCATAAATACACAAATCTACACGACACATGGACGATGTACCAATAAAGAATTCATTATTAGTCGTAAGTTCAAATCATTGGGGGTTTATCAGAGCATTATTAGTAAATGTATCATCGTGGCTTGTGACTCAAATGCCAAATTATCGATCTGCTGTACTTTGGCGAATTATTGGAAAATAATATACAACTAATTAAAGGGACAGCTCACCCTCAAAAATATTTCTTAAGTATATAATGCTTAGAACAGTAATCAATACTTGCACACAATAATAATCACGAAATAGACCTGGTATCATACATATAGGGAAATAAACCAAATTACTGGAGGACTGCCATTACAGCTGCACCGGAAGCCCGATTCGAAGGCCGCAAGGAGAAAAACTTAAATGCTCCGATGTCATATGAAGCCTATCTAGATTGATGCGGATTATAGTTGCTCTTGAGCGTTAATATCTCAGCCATGTTGTGCATTGCTGAAAAGAATTCACATTTGAAATACAGTTGAAATTTGGCACAGAATAGCAACAAAGAGATTCCTTCTCGGAATCCATTGGTTCACACAGAGTTCACACAGACACCAGTCAGTGTTTCCGGTTATCCTCGAGGTTTCATCGACGATTCCGCTTTCTTCAAAACAATCGGAATCATCTTCCTCTTCTAAGGTTCATTCCGTCTGAAACTGATATAGTTGTATGTCATTCATGTCGCAATTTTAACAAGATAATTGCGTTTTGTTCTGGAATAATTCTTTGTTTACACTCGTCTACATGGTTTTCTACGGGATCTATATACTTCCGGTTAAACTGCTGGTTTCAAGTGACATCAGCATTCAAGAGCTTCCGGTCTATATCTAGCTTCAAAATGGCGGCGCCCACAGGCCTTTAAAAGTCGACCAATCAGCACTTTGAACTGAATTATTTAATGTGTGGGTGATCGTTCACGCATTTCGACATCATTTCTTATATTTGTGAGCACAGCTTTTATTAGTCCTGAAAATTTGAAATGTAGGTGGACTTTCCCTTTAATCTATACATTACAAAGACGATGAAATATGGAATACTCATCCATCTATATTCTGGTTGAAGGTTTGAAATTAGATAACACCATAAAATGTATAAACAAAATGTATGTCTTTGTTTAAGCACTTGTAACAAATAGTAGCACTAACAGCTTTGTAAACACCAAACCAGTCGTTTCTGAGCTGACTAAATATTCTTTGGGGTTGTAATTGATGTTTGAACAAAAGCATAACAGCTGTGCCAGCGTCTTTCCTATCTTTATGATCAGTGGTGGATTAACCCTATAAGCGAAATAAGCACGTGCTTAGGGCGTCAAGGGAAGGAGGGACACCTCAGACATTTTTCAACTCCTGTGTCATCATGTTTATCCCGCAAAATTAACTACACTGTGCTCGCAGATCGGAAGTTATACAAGTTCTGAATACGTCTAGTACGTGTTTGAAACAGCGCAAGTGACGGATAGTAGCTCGTAAGTTCTTAATTTAGTTGCCACTGCTGTCACTGGTGTTAACTGCGTGTTCATTCGTTACCTCATTCTTGCTTTAAGTTGCTTAATGACTATTCCAATAGCACACTCAGCTTTGCCTGTTAAATCTATTAAAATGTAAGCAGGGTTGACTGAACTACTTTTATTTTATACTTGAGTAGAGTAGAAGTAAGCCTCTTCAAAACTACTTTAGTAGAAGTAAATTTAAGCTTGTAAAAGTAATTGACGTAAAAGATAAAATTTATTGTAAAATAAAAAAATAATGAAAAAGAAGCAAACGAAATGTTACCAGATGTTGATTACAAGGTAGCTACAACTCGCAAACGTATCAGACAGAAAGTACCCAATGACGGAGATACACCAGAAATATATTTGAATGCCAGTGATAAATCACCATCTTTTACACAATTGTTGACAAATTTGCAACTGAGTTGAAAAGAAGAGGATAGATATACAAAGAAATAGCAGAGAGATTTTCTTTTCTAGTTGATGTGCCATATACTGTCACTTTATTATCTACTAACATTGAAAGATATTCTCAGTGCTCTCAAAAGCTGACTGATGTGTACCCAGAGGACTTCAATGGTAATTTCTCAGCTTAGTTTCAGCAGTTTCATTTATATGTGCACCATAAGTTCAGTGCAACAAAAAATGAATAAACAAGATTCAGTTATAGTGAACTTTATAAAATAATTTTAGAAGACGATATTGAGTGTGCCTTTCCAAATGCAGACATTGCCTTTCGTATATTTTTAACATTAATGGTTACAAATTGCTCAGCTGAAATCCGCTGTTCTCGACCATGGGTCAAATAGATCAAGTGGATAGGCGCTTTAATTTAGATCCCACCACACCTAACTGCATAATTCTTAGGGACACTAAATTGGGCGTGAAAGAACGTTCACTTAGTGATGAATGGAAACGTATCAGGATTAGCTGTTAGGTTCGAGTAAATCATAGTATTTGCTCAGGTTTGAGACGATATTTCGTTCTAATGAAGTAATAATCCAATTACTTTAGCTAAATCACTTCACTGATTCCATACGGGGTTGGTGTACATTGTCTCACGTGGTCAATACGTGTAATGTTTGTTAACACGCCAAAGTCCTATAAAAGGCCTAACCTTTCACTCAGATTAAAGAACTTCCGACGCCAGACTAGTCGGATGTGTATCGATATATACGGTTCATATAGGTAGGATTTATTTAGTTATTCAAATCCAGAATAAAGATGAGGTCAGCATCTGAGGTGTCGAAATGTTTTATATACAGCTTTCTTTTGGACCACAGAATGTTACTGTTGAATTTAAATTGTGGTGTCAAAGTAGTTATCATCTGTATGTAGTAAGTCGCCCTTTAACCACACGCACGTGTTGTTTACTGCAAGCTGTGGTGTCAAATGGTATGTTTTACGTCTTTCCGCTTTTTGTACGTAGCCAACATGTAGCCGCTTTCCTGTGGGCGTGACATATTTGTCGCGTACGAAAAGCGAATTAGCTGAGCCCCACAGTCTGGTAAGTAGCCCAGACACATGCATAGGTATAAGCATATATGTATCGATATTCGGTATGGAACATTTTATATTTAGATTGTATGTATAGTTGTATTTGTATTTAGATTTATGGAGGTAGGTCTCAAATGTTGTATTTGTATTTAGATTTATGGAGGTAGGTCTCAAATGATATTTAGGTATGTTGATGCTCAGAGTATAAATGGCTGTACACTCCATATACCACCAACTTCACAATGTTTAGATTAATTAGCTGTATATTATTTTCCAATAGTTCGCCAAAATACAACGGATCAATAATTCGGCATTGGAGTCACCAGCCACGATGATACATTTAATAACAATGCTCTGAATAAAAACAATAATTTCGACTGACGTCTAGTAATCAATTCTTTATTGGAACATGCTCTACGTGACGTGTGGGTTAATTAGTGTGGGGGCTGTATTTATGAATGTAAATTCTACCATACATTCCGCCATGTTCTAAAATCAGTATTTCAATAATGCGAATCGTTAGTGAATTTTAATGTACGGCATATGATACTATTTGGTTACAGCAACAAAACAACTATTTTTGTATTAATGTTAAATTATTTGAGATTTTGGGACAATAAACGCGATATATATTGAATAAGTTGTACCTGTCGAGCATAAATCTTTTAAATCATTTCAGATATAGATGATTATATATATATATATATATATATATATATATATATATATATATATATATATATTACTTCTCTCTCTCTCTCTCTCTCTCTCTCTCTCTCTCTCTCTCTCTCTCTGTATATGTGTGTGTGTGGTCGGGTGTGTTTTTCTCTCCGGGCTAGTAAGTTGTCTAAAACACTAGTTCTACTGCCATTTTGAAGCAAGATATGCGGTAGTTTCTCCAGTTCGTTTTCCGTAGAATGATTTCCCGCTGTTTTGGAGCTCTTCGCGGTGGAAGAAATGCACGGAAATTCTTGGCTTGATGAATTTGGTCCCACCAAGATCGTCAAGAAGATCTATGGTTTGGAAAAGTGTTACATCTTACAGGAATCAATGCGGTTCTCATACCGTAGTTCAACAACCAATTACGCTCATATTCAAACATTGAGGATGAGACAAATATGTTTGTCTACAAATAAATGTTTAATATCAGTCAAAGCTTTAAGTATATTTAATAACGCTTACATTAGGGTTATCTCTTCCCTCAGAAAAAAGTTTAAAATACCCGCGCCGAATTGCTGAGCTATCGGCGCGGGTGTTTTAACCTATTGCAACTTTCGCTAAAAAGCACTGTTGCCGATTTTAGGCTGGTAGCCCTAGTCAACCTTTTGATGACATTGAGTCCATCCACTGCTGAGTGTGAGAGGCTGTTCTCCTCCATGAACAACATTAAAACCTAATTGAGGAACTCCCTTGGCCAGGAAAATCAATGTGATTTGATCCTAATTGCATGTGATGGCCCATTACCCTAATAATGAATTCCAGGGGGCCAGTTGTTGATAAGTGGCTTGTATATTGTAATGGTGGTCGTCATCTCAACGGCCACAAGAAGAAAATTCCTGACCAGATTGTGGACATCACAGATAATTTATTACTGGGTGAACTATGAACTGTTGCACAGACACATAAGTATTGTATTTATTACACAAATTTACAATCCTCTCCGTTGATGCCAGCGCAAATTTAATAGCTAGTAATCTTTTGTTGGCCTAATAAGAAATGTGTTGGGCTAGTGGATTTAAATTTAGATGTAGAAATATTTTTCTGGCCCTGCTCTGTGTGTATGTATGTGTGAGGATATAGCACAACTGTAACACACACTCAAAACACTAAACCAACAGATTTACATAAAATAAACAATTTAATTTACAAATCAATATTTAAACACATAAGAATCATGGTCATTATAGCTCAAAGATGTATGAAACATCAAGGTTTCCAACTTAGAGGAAATATGGATAAAAAGATGGTATATTCCAACGATGATCATGATTCCACAAGAAGTTCTCAATATGTAATTTGAACGAGTTGATATTGAGTTCAACCATAGACATGAAGCAGAGGGATCACCGACTTTGTGATGTCACGCTCTGTTTTTTTCCCAATATAACAATGTCCCTGGTACTGCAGCGCGGGAGGCATAGGAATATTCTAGGAACCCGTAGTTGAATTGGAAAAGTTGTTTGTTTTGATCGATTTCGTATAATTGGAGGAAAGCATTGTTGTGTAGCTGGATGCTACAACAATAATTATGATTATCGGGATATGCTTTCTCAGTTTTCCAAAGAAGGGGGGGGGGGAAATGAAACAGACGAATGGAGAAGGAAATTGATAGCTTGTTTTGATAGTTTGCCTGATTTCGCATTAGCATCATGCAAGATGTACCTGCATAAAATAGGGACATCGTGTCATCTTTACTTTACTGCAAACAGAATGGATAACCAATTGCAAAGTAATTATCTGCAGAAGCAAAGGCATCTCTAAAAATAGATTCGCACAACTCAAAGAAATAAATAATAAAATCCTTTGGCACGCATATGGCTCCTCTAGTCTTAGTTGCTATAGACTTTAACCGTATGATTGTCAACTAAAAGACACCGTCTATAGTTACACAATAGTTTCTTTGATCGAAATAAAACTACCGACGTAACAAACATTGTATTTCTCGTCCATTACGAGCTCAACTTCAGCTGATGATGATTGTGATGTACATGCAGCTTTTGTACGATTTACAGAGATCAGCTCTTCTATGACCTTATATATATATAGTGAATGGTGACAGTTGTACATGATTAACAATACGATTTACAGATGCAAGTAATGTTTCATGACAATGAGGATACTCGGCCCACAATTATTCGTTTGCAGATGGCGGTGAGAAGAGATCCCAGACTTCAAACACTTCTTTGGTGGCAAGGCAATTATAAAGGTGATTGTACTGAAAATAAAACAGAAATAATATTAAAGAGATTTACGATCGTTTTGTATACATCATAATCTAAGATTCTGTGCTCATTGATCAAAAAGAAGTATTAAGATCGTGGCTCCAGATATTGTACTATATACACGTGTGGCATCACCCATAAAAGATCCTCTATGGTCGATTAGAAGGCAAGTTATATATAGGTACTGAATCCCAAAGCAACACCGAGAAGGATACATACACAACATAGTTTTGCACTTTACTGAGCCACACTGCATCCATTGATAGACCAATGTTGATTGGTGATGGAAAAGCAAATTATTGATGGAAAGGGCCTTCCCAAAAGGATTATTCTACATTTTTAATATTCTTTACATCACATACAAAATTGTATCTACAAATACTATATTACTCATTATTATAGCATAAGTTTATGAAAATGCAGATACTTACTATTTATATCTTGCAATACATCTTTGCAATTTAATGTTAAGGCCATAATCGCATTGTCACACACACACAGATTCTATGACTTGCTGTACCATTAAACAGTCAACTAACACCAAATATGCATTGGTGGCAGACCCACTAGCCTCTACTTCACCACCAACAGGAGCTCTTTGATTCACATCTAGAATTAATAACTTACATAAATTAGCCCAATATTAGCATGTTATGTAATAATATGTACACGCAGACTTGCTCCCCCCCCCCCAAGTTTCATGCACACACAATCACAGTGCAAGTAATCAGCAGTCCCATTTGATTTGCTTATTCATATAAGGCTAACTAAACTCGATAAGTCATACTAAAGACAAATTTTAGATAGTGATTGATAATCAACTCATAAAAGATTACGGATATTCAGTGGTACAGTACAATATTTTATTTACTGGACTGATTTTCATTTTCCAATTGCACTGCAAGCCTTGTGTTTGTAAGCCCATTGATATCCATATTACCGTTCATGTTGTTTTCAATTTTTACATGATTTACTGATGTGATTTGTGTCTTATTATAAATGTTTACAAATGCCCGTAAATTGCCAAATCACCTGACACATTTCGCTACTCAATTATCTGGACATATCGCCACCAAATGAAGGTTAAACACTTCGCCACCTGCGATATTTCGACCCTCGTATATATTTATCAATGGTCACATACACATCACCGATTGATAAATTAAACGTATTGTACTTTATATTTGAAGGCTAAATCAAACAAAATTAAATTTATAAAACCTGGAAGAAGCGTAAGAGAAAACAAATTATATTTCACACGAATAGAATAGCACAATATGACCACACACGTACATTCACACACGCCCGGACGGACGCACGCACTTCGATAACCTTTTAGTTGTGGCAAGGCTCAATATTTTTTGGTGAGGATTCCTCAGACTGATTGACTAAGGTGAAACGAATCTACTCATTATCGAAAAAAGAAATTCAATTCGTTTATGGTTTCAGGTGGGCTTCAATAATTGACAATTGCAGTTAATCGTTTGTCCGTTGTTCCAGGACAGAGGATCACAGACAACTGTTGTATATTGACAGGAAAAAAGGTCCCACGTAAATCAATTGAATCAACTGGTATCAAGTTAATAAAACCTGCTATGAAAATGGATTAATTCTGGCCAAAGCCAACTCATTTCCTTTCTGGCACACGTACCGTAAATACTTTGCGCCACGCCCTATTCATACACTCTGATTGTAAATTATAGCTAATTATTGCTACAACGATAGCGTCGTCATGTAAAATGGTACAAGCAGCATTACAGGCCTTTCCAGGGCCCTGTATAACTTGTCATAGAACAGTTAGTACAAGCGAAGAAGCTTTGAAATGCGCAGTTTGTGGGTTTTGGCAACATATTGTACTTGAGGTGTTGTGATCTATCGCGACACAAACGGCACGGGAGTTAAGGTTGGGAAAGATATACCTCGTGGTTGTGACGGTTGCCAAACCGGATCAGTTGATACATCAATGGGAAGTTTGGGTAACAAACAGTTGCCGGTATTAAATAGGTGTGGTAGACTATATTATGTATGATGACTATATCCTAGTCATCGAATAAGATAACTGTGTCATATATACAAATTTACACAATGATTTTCAGATCTATTCATTGAATGAAAGTACTAAAGCGTTTCAATATGTGTTGAGTGAGCGATTCCATGAAAGTGCAAGTGAAAGCGAAAAGGGATCAAACTGTGTGGCAATGTTCTGTGCGTAATAAAAAGGTGTATCGTACCGCTGTTATCAAACAACGTGACGCATTATATTCGTGCTTAGTTCAGTCGAACCTAAATGCACGCCAAATAAAGGAGCTGGCAGGTTGATGGTACAATCTAATCTGTTGGAGTCCTCCTTAATTCCCTCAACCATGGTTCATTCATATATTTCAACAGCACGGAGAATCAGTAAAGTGCCTGTTTGCCTTTGTTTCGATGACCGGCGCATCTACTGATTACACAATTACATCCATGATGTTCCCCGTGCCGCACCTATCTGATGTAATCGTGAACTTTGAACGTCCTGCCTGGAGTGCTGTCCCAATAATAATAATAATAATAATAATAATAATAATAATAATAATAATAATAATAATAATAACAACAACAACAACAACAACAATAATAATAATAATAATAATAATAAAAATAATAATAATAATAATAATAAAAATAATAATAATAATAATAATAATAATAATAATAATAATAATGGGGTGTAAGTAAAGTGTCCTTTCTAGTAGGACACACTTCAAGGCGCTCTACAGCGAGAGTACATCATTCTAGAGAAGGTAAACGGCGCTTCCATGGCTTAACTGTTAGTACGGTTGGCTACAGATCTACACCACGTGGAATAACTCCTAGGTCATGGCATGTGAGGGAGAGGACTTTGATCTTTTACTTCGTCTTATTACCTGGTCCACTTAGCCCACCATGCATGTACAGGAAAACAGCCATTTTAATTTTTCTAGAGAGCGGAAATGCTATAGCAAGTAATCAGTACCTATATATAATAATTTAATGCCTTGAGGACTGGCTCACAGTAGAGATTCATTTTGTCTAACACGTCCCTAGACAGCTGTATTCTCCAAGCATTCAGGACATCAGTTGGACTATTTGACCTGTTTATTCCACGAGTAGCCGAGAAATGCATCTGCATTGCCCTTTTCGCGAACGTACGCCATCTGTCTGGTGCTGGCCGCCCGATTGTGTTGTATATCCGCGCGGCCGTGCCTTCCGGATCGAGCACCAGATCTTCGTACTTAACCAGGTTATATACGCCAGGATAGCTCGCCTGCAGCACGCGAAACTGGCTCAGATCTGTCGCCATCTTGTGACAGATGTAATGAGCTTCCTTTAACGGGTCTATGTCCGTGATGTCGATTACCATGTGTTCGGTGTTGCATCTGGATACGGCTATAGCCCTAGGATCGCGTACGTAGTAGAATACGTATATGTCGGGATTCCGTCTCACCAGTGGTTCCGTATCTTCCATGAGCATCCGGTTCACCTCGAGTACTCGCAAGTCGGACGACTCGCATCGCTTCACCAAATCGCCGATGCACCGAGCGTTGTTTTTGTGGACGCTCTCTAAACACAGTCGATGGTAGATGAACCACGACAACTTATTGTAGAGACGCGGATCGAACCATCGCCTTGAGGCGGTCATCTTGTTCCGCAATCTGGATTGGAATAGTTGGAGCAACGGCTGTAGGATGAGCTGATCACGGCGCCGGAAGGCTTCCTGGATCCGTTCCGAGGCTGTCGAATCCTCACCAAAGAGTTCTCGCGTGAGCTTCACCATGATGTGACATTTTTCGGCGGTTGAAGTCTCCACGGTATTACCACAAATCGGTGCTATATATCTGACACACTCTGTCAGATCGCCGCCTTTGCCAATGTGTGGTGTCAGGCATTTCGTGTAGTCGCGAAAGAAACTTGACTCCAGCAGGAAGTGATGACCCATGGCCTCGGCTGGCAGCTGCTGATACCTACAGGTGAGTTCATTCTCGTAGAAATCTGTCTGGGACCGTTGTTCATCTTCAGACAGTGATCTGCAAGAGACGAAACATTGTCAATTGAAACAGATACCTCGAAAATCCCTTGAGTCACCTACTCCTGTCGGCCATCCGTCTTAATAGATAAATCTACACCTCCTCATACACCAGTTTCATTGGGTGATAAAGGCAAGGACCATCCTAAAAGACCACTTAGTTTTGCCTCCACCAGCACATTCATGCATAGAATAACCTGCCTAATTTGTAGGGTGCTTCATCCATTAACGAAAAACTTCGGCCCGAATAGCTAAGATTTCTACGAAAGCATCCTCCCCCCTCCCGATTATATATCCGAATACCCGGAGTGAGATCAGTCATGAAGCTAAACAAAATAATAACTAACGCACCCCCTCCTTCCGGAAGCATACATCAAATACGACCCTTCAGAAAAACTGTAAATTTACGTTTATTTGCTTTTTGATTAGCTGCGGTCATCTTTTTAATCACTGTATACATTTTTTTCGGATTTTCTTTAAAACAAAGATTCACATTTAGTAGCAGTAGTAGTAGCAATAGTAGTAGTAGTCGTTGTAGTAGTGGTAGTGGTAATAGTAGTATTAGTAATAGTAGTATCATACCTTCGAGTTCTGTTTCTGTGGTACAGATCATGCTGCGGAAGATTCTCCTCGGGTATCCCGTAATAGGCCATGAAAAAGGCGTCACCTGGTTCGTACCACATCAATGCATCATCATTTTGATTGAATACCTCGCCGCCGATCGTGCTGCCACCTCTCATGTATGCGAAAAACAAAACCTTCCTCGATCGTTCATTCTCTATGAGATGCTGTGAGCGGAACATTTAAACGTTCAGCTTATGATTAGGTTTATATTATAAACAAAAAGCTAGTAGCTAATAATAATTTTTGTTTACTGAAACAAAGGTAAGAAGATGGTGGATGAGTGAGTGAGTGAGTGAGTCAATCAGTCAATCAGTCAATCGGTCAGTCAATCAGTCAGTCAGTTGGTCAGTCAGTCAATCAGTCAATCAGTCAATAAGTGAATCCATCAGCCAGTCAGTCAGTGAGATAATACGAAAAGAATAATGACAGTTAGATACGGTAGGCAGCCCATGTTGATAGTCAGGCAGGCAGCCATATTGATAGGCAGGCAGGCAAATTGCTTAATTGCTTGATTGTTTGATTAGTTGGTTGCATGATTGACTGATTGATGCATAAACAATTAGACGGGCCAACTGAACAAATACTGAGAGGTAGATCGATATATAGATTCTATCGATCAATCGATCGATATATATATATATATATATATATGATATATATATATATATATATATATATATATATATATATATATATATGAGAGAGAGAGAGAGAGAGAGAGAGAGAGAGAGAGAGAGCTAGATAGATAGATAGATAGATAGATAGATAGATAGATAGATAGATAGATAGATATATAAATAGATAGATATATATTTGATATAAACGGATATACACTTTCTACTCACAGAACGTTTTTTTAACCAGAACTGCCTGTAGTTAATATTATTATCGTTAATTAGCCCATCTGCTGAGGATATTACACTAGGCGGCAGCACTGTGTCTGATACACAGCCACATCTAGGGTATTCACTATCGACAGTTAGCGCTTGGGACGTATCAGTACACGACAGTTCATCGTTATGAGCTAAAACAACAAACATACAAACCGTGTTAAAGGAACCAGCACATTATATGTAAATGCAGCGATCTAAGAACTTGTAATATAAGTTTGGACTGTGTCAGGGAGAATATTTCATACTGTAGTGAAATACAGCGACCATATTATCGCCTTTTCCAAGGCTATGGCTACTCAGTTATAACTCTGGGATAAGGACCACAGACTAAGCCTAAAGAAAACAGTAACTTACAACTACCTCACATCCCCAAACCTGGACAAACCATACAATACAATGTTACGGTGAATTATCAATGAACGCTTAATTTCAGGCGAAGGCAATGGGGGCTCCGTGGTCTAGAGGTAGCGTGTTGGACCATATGTCGCATTACCAGTGTTCAAATCTCGGCGTAGGCATATCTGAGGGCTGTTTCATCTTTGACCTCGCTTCGTTACCGTTGGAGGTCGCTCGGCCCATTTAGCCTACCATATGACCGTAAAACATCAATCATCACCTTCAACCAAAAGCATGAAATCTGTATCATTATAGATTAGTCATGATTTCCTCAAAACTTTTCCTTTCCTCGAGTTCAGTGAGCTGCAATTTGGTTTTATCCCAAATCTAGCCTCTTTTCTCAAAGCCGCGGATACTGTACCAGACCGCTGTCGGAGGATAATTGTACATTCGGTATGGAATGTTGCCCGTACCTGTTTAATGGGATGATAAACTAGACAAGTCGATCAACGCCTGTATGGATACTAGACAAGGGTGGGGGGTTGGCCTCTTCCTGGCTCTCTAACTGATTTTATTGTAATCTGGTTCGGGAGTTATCAAAAGCTACTGGGAGGTTGCGTATTAACAGCGTATCAACAAGCAGCATTCGTTTTACATCAGATGGCCATAACCCAAATATCCAAAGCACCATATTGGCATTAATGTAGAGTTATTCTCGCCAGAGGCCGGACACCAAGAATATCATTCCTCTATTAACAAATTCTTCCAACTATTTGCTTATTTTTGTTGGTTTACGTGCACAATGCTCATGTCTAAGCGTCGACACGGAAGTCAATAAATTGTAGGAGTGAATATCGCGACCTTTTTTACAAACTATAGAAGAACAAAATATTAAGCCACCTGCACATGTTTAAATGTCATACATATTTATTTAACATTTAATGTTCAACGGGAAGAATATAATTGTACGGACACCAGAGGCATATATTAAGGTTGATTCTACCACCTATGTTGGAATTATTTACATTTTTCTAACTATTTACATTAATAGAATATTAGCCTATTTGATCGTACTGAAATTAGGAAATCCAGACAAATGACACTTGCCCGCTGGTCGGGAATAAATAGGGATTTCTCTACGGGACGGTGCGGTTGCTATCCCGACAATTATTGCGCTGGGCGGTTGCGGGCCGTTCGCAAGATGTTTGGTGCGGTGAAACGCGGTGACGGCGGAAATGGCTAATCTAATGACCATATTTTAAGATTATCAATCATAAAAATGTTTACTTTGAATGTTTTAATTTTATTCAGTTTGAACAACCCGGAGGGGTAAATGTGTTTAATAAGCTGTTTGCGGTCAATTTAATTTTACGTGTGTGAATAAATAATAAAAGCGCGAATGTATCGCTGTCGGCTTTTGCGAGCCTGACTGCAATAAGTGGGGCGGAGCAATTATTTAATTTTGCGGTCTAATTTGGCCCTCAAAATAAAATGTTATTGCAGGACGGCAGAGGTGTGCGCTCAACCGATGCGAGGTGGGCCGATTGCGGGGCAGAATTATCAGTCCGCACAGGGCTCTAATGTGTGCATGTGTGTGTGTGTGTGTCTCTCTCTCTCTCTCCCTCTGTGTGTATGCGTGTGTATGTATGTATGTGTGTGTGTGTGTGTGTGTGTCGACGAGAATTCACACCCTAGTCAATAAATACCACATTCTACTTACCCCAATATAACAACACAAGCACCAGGAGATAGGCAAATACACTAGCCTTTCTCATTATCCAGCCAACTCTATGATTCATTTTGACCATTAGCTATCCATTGTCGAGTAGAACCGCTCCTGATACATGAAATCTTAGGTTACGTCTGTATTAGAATGATATGTATTTGACTTTTGTGACGGATTCCCTTTCACGATGCTCACTTAGCTGTTACACCTGATGCCCGCTGACACTACGTGCTCGGGCTTAGATCAATTACACCAGCTGCATACTGCGCCAGCTGGTGGTTAACTAAACCAGCGACAGCCGGTTGGCATATATTTAATTGAAATGAAGTTCCGCGGCTATATATTAGGGATGGTATAGAAAAATGGCCGTACACGAGTCTTCGTCATAACAGAGGAAATACGAATGAATGGAAATACAATTGAATGGAAATGGAATTGAATGGAAATATAAATGAACGGAAATACGAATACCTGGAAATACAAATGAATGGAAATACAATTGAATGGAAATGGAATTGAATGGAAATATAAATGAACGGAAATACGAATACATGGAAATACAAATGAATCAGTTTTATGAGTTGGTCGATGAATAGTGCTCAATTGTTTACGCATGCGAATCTGGAAAGAGCGTTCTGTACTTAACTCAAACCTGGTAAAAACGGATGAAAAACGACTTCCAACGGAAATTAGATTATCAGATGAAAGTCCCACAGATACGGATAACACTAGGATTCGAATCCAGAACTGAATTTTACAACCGACGGCAGTAGTCTACCAGCTGGGCTATGGACGGCTTAATTTAGGCTTGAAAAGGATCCCCTTTCTCGCTGATTTAATAACAGCCAACGTACGTGAATGGAATATCGATGATATTGTTATGTCTGACATTTGTGGCTAAACGTCTGAAACGAACACGGAGACGGCCTTTGATTGACCTATTCGGGGACTGCTGATGGCTCTGCAATAATAAAATGGTTAAAACATAGTGCCACGAACCCCTACCTTATGGGGTCCCGTCCGACTCATAGCTGTGTCTGTCGGATGTTTCCCCCTGTAGAGCCCTTCGACCATCTATTCCGGGTGTGACCAGGGGGGCTGCTAAACAAACTATTAACTCACTCTATTAATGACGAGCTTAATCTACAAGATTAAGAAAACCAACTTATCCCTGGAACTAATTTGATACGCGAAGATGCAAAACAACTGCACTACATCAAATCAACATCAGAAATTGTTGACATTTATTTATCAGGAAAATATGTACTGTTTTCTTTTGCTAAACCCTGATATAAAATTATTAATATCCAGGGCACACTTTGATTTTATCTGTTTTTGAAATTCCTACATGTAACATGTTACCTCACATTTGGTTTTAATTCTAAACAAAGTTAACAATATTATCACAACCATCTTTGACAATTCACAGACACCATAATTGTTTCAGCTTGATGTTTTCAAATTGAAACACCATAAATCTTGCAGCAATTATATTTGACAAACAATGGCGCAGTGTAATTTTTATAATTACCCATATATAATATTGGGAAACAATTAGGTTTCTTGGCGTCTTTTAAATCCCCGAATTTGGTTTACATAATTACGACACGGTCATTTCATTGTTAAATATTAAGATATATGAAGTTTATTTCACCATAAATAATGAGATTGGCGTGTTTTTGACATATCGTTTACAATATTATAAGTTAATTGTTCATTTCACTTAAGATAGACCTTTTTTAAAGATAACATTAAGCTACACTCTAGACGTGTCAAAATGCTGATACGGTGTGAATATATCTATACATTTAAAATGTGCTAAAGTATATTTAACTAATGATAACTCTCTTCATCATTCGCATAAAGTCATTTCATCGGCAACTAATCCACAAGACAAAGCATGTCGGTTAACAACTTATTCTATATTTATCACGCCCACTATATCTGCTATTGTGGTAAGTGTTAAAATGTTTACGTCATCAATCACTGCAGCATTTGATACACAGTTAATATAATGCGAAAAGCAAATTGAAGAGTTGTTAATGTAAAAGTTATCAAGAGTAGAGGGACACTCATTGGTTGAACGACATCTCAGTTGATACTCGCTGACTAATTCTCTAGATTATGTAGTATTTTTAATGTGTTCAAAAACGACTTATCATTTTTGGCAAACGCAGTCAAAAGCTCTTTTGACCTACAATTCAAGTTATTTATTCAAAAAAGAAACCAACTCTCTCTCTCTCTCTCTCTCTCTATATATATATATATATATATATATATATATATATATGAAATTGAACAATACAGTGTCGATGGTGTTGGTAGCATTTGTGAAAAAAGATTTATTCTCCCTTTCAACATTAAACTTATCTATTTTTGTGAAATATGAAAACAAATTAATGTATTTTGTTCAATGAGTTAAGATTTTCTTAACTTTTAATCAAATTGTCACAAAATAGGATCCCGTGGATTCACGATTTCATGATATAACACTAATTATAGATTTCACTGCAACATTAAATAAAATAATCAGGTAATCTACTAACTAGTATGAAGCGTAGAAACCGAAAGACCAGAATGCAAGTTCTGAAGTCCAGATTTCCGATTAACGGTGTTGTGTGTAGAATCCTCTATCCGGATCGCACGGACTTATGTAAAATAGCAATCCAGTGTTTTAACACTATTTGTTCCTCCGTAACATACTGAGCCGATTCACGTAGATTTACTTTTCGAAGAAGGCACTAATTCTCCTATTAAACACGCCGTTATTGTAGGGAAAAAACTTCTTGTGAGCTTCTTAATATCCAATAGTACAACAGTATCAATTGATATATAGAGAAATATCGATTTGTTATAACTATTAAACCAAATGTCAGGTATTTTCCCAACAAACTATCGCGGCCGACAACCAGTTAATCATTATATTCGTTCGAGATACTTCATATTAAGTACCGAAGTGAGTTAAAGGTCATCTTGTTTAATCTTGACACCAGTCATACCTTGCTACATCAGTTAATCAGACGGAATAATGAATTGAGATGGGCACACCCGGGACATCCGGCCGATGGGTATCTGGCTCGGGAAACAGGCCACAAACGCAGATGCTGTATACGTCGGGTTCGAGCCCTTGCCCGATGATTTGCAGCGCAGTGCTCTTATCGCTGCGCCGTCGGAGCGTTCCTAGTGAAGAATGACACATCACACAGATGGTTGTAAGGTCGGGATTTCGACCCCGAGATATGATGGCCTGGCGAGCGATGCAAGCCACCAACCACACGACAACAGCCACCGACCGGGTGGCGAGCTGTGACTGTAGCCAAAACGTCGCCTAGTAAGCTTCGTCAAGATAGTCACCGTGCGGCTCGAATCGCCCCTCGAATCGGATTATCCACGAATTATTATCGTTAACGCCGCCGCTTATCGTAAGCGATAAGATCGCAGATGACCCGTTCACCTTATACCGACCTTGGGGCCGAGAAGCTTTAAACTGCGTTGGCCAATTGTTACCGAGTGCCTTTGAGCCGATAATTGGTGGTTAATTAATCACGGAGACGTGGTCCGCCTGACAGACAACCGCGCCGTTTATCGCTGAAGTATTAAGCCAAATATTGCCGGGCCGTTCAGTCGACGAGGGCTCTTCTTCACCGACTTCAAACAGATGTAAACACTCGATGTTAGCCACCAATAGGCTGTTGTATGTCCAACGATGGGAGGGGATTGCGTTTAGCCTCGTACGGGATTATTGTTTATTTTCCGGGAATTACAAATGCGCGATTTATTCTAAAGCGGTGTAAATAGAATCGTCGGAGAAAACGTTCTTATTTTGGATAGACGATCTCTGGATACCGAATCTGACCGATAAATGATTACAGACTTAGCTGTAATTAGACCTTTATTAGAATATATAAAACGATAGAATTGTGCAATATATATATATATATATATATATATATATATATATATATATATATATATATTCCTAATACTACTACTACTACTACTACTACTACTATTACCACTACTACTACTACTACTAATAATAATAATAATAATGATATTATTATTATTATTATTATTATTATTATTGTTATTGTTGTTAATACTACTGTTAATGTATTATTATTATTATTATTATTATTATTATTATTATTATTATTATTAAATTGCACTCTTTCTATTTAATTAATCCTATGGGACCTGATTACGTATATTTAACTAATTATTAGAGAGTGGGCCTTTCGTATGATACTCGTATTTGTATATCGCTATTTTTTAACTGCTTGGTTTGTTTAATATAACCGAAATCCAAGACCCATCCAAGCAATTTTTGCATGATGCGCTCATTAGTCGGAATCTGGAGTACAATGTCACATCAAGGGCAGAATTTCGCTCTAACAACATAACTCAAGCCAGTGAGTAATCTTGCTCAGAGCGAAATGCACGCCGGGAACCTGCGAACATGGCAACGAATTTGAACAAGGAACAGGTCATAATTATCTCTCCCGTATGATCTTCCTTATATATATATATATATATATATATATATATATATATATATATATATATATATATATATATATTTACCAGTTCCTCAGATTGGTAGTTGTCCGATTTCTGTAATATAAAAACAAATAGTTTATAATAATAACAATTTATTTCGCCGATTATTGTTAAACAATGCTTTATTGAAGAATATTGAAGCATTAGCTTGAATGCTTGAGGGCTAAGTAATACTTTGATGCAGTTTCGATCATGTTTTAAAACACATTTCCCAGCTTTGATTATGCTATCATTATCTAAATAGAGATAATTTTGTCATATGTTTAAATAGTTCGAGAACTGACAATTTCATTCAAATTACATTTAAGTAATGTCGGATACTCGGAATATTTTGCAATTAAACGTCACAAAAAATAGCATCAACAGTTAGAGTATAGCATTGATAGTATAGACAGTGATGTCGTAATTATTATTAATAATAATAGTTATGATTATGATGATAATGAGGATCATGATGATGATGATACTACTACTACTACTACTACTAAAAATAATAATACAGATTATTTCTAATGCGAATACATGCTAAAGTTATTCTAGAAACAGCGATCATATAGAAAACAATATTTGTTTACAATAAATGATATTAAATAGTCAGATGATTAAAATTTAGAGAGCATCAGCAATAAGTAGCATCAATATAGACAATGATGAAATGGCGATTGATAACATAGATCGTTGTAATAAATATATAACAATAGCTGATAACGGAGAGAGCCATTTGATTGACAGCTAGTGATTCAATAATAACTATTTTTATTATCAATCATGTTAAATGGGGCACTTTGAGCAAGCGAGTTAGTGAGTGAGTGTGTGAGTGAGTGAGTGAGTTACTGAGTGAGTGAATGCGTGAGTGAGCCAGCGAACGAATGAGTGAGTGAGTGAGTGAATGAGCGATCCAGCGAAAGAATGAGTGAGTGGGTGAGTGAGTGAGCCAGCGAGAGAGAGTGAGTGAGTGAGTGAGTGAGTGGTGAGTGAGTGAGTGAGTGAGTGAGTGAGTGAGTGAGTGAGTGAGTGAGTGAGTGAGTGAGTGAGTGAGTGAGTGAGTGGTGGTGGTGGTGGTGGGTGGTGGTGGGAGTGAGTGGGGTGGTGGTGGTGGTGGTGGTGGAGTGGGAGTGAGCCAGCCAGCGATTGAGTGGGTGACCGAGGGAACGAGTGAGCTAGAGAGTAAGTGAGTAACTGGACATTTTGTTAAGCTATAAAGATAAATACATAGCCAAAAGACTACACAGCAAACTCCAGTAATTCCAGGAATTTGAAGCTGAACCCTGAGATTTCCATCACGGTACTCTATACACTGCACTATGGCTTATAATGATATGAGCAGCAGTTGTAGTTGTTAGTACTATTAATGGTATTGTTGCTGTCACTGTTTATGTTGTTGTTGTTGTTATTGTAATAGTTGCGTTGGTTTATCCCTAAAAACTAAGTCAAAACAAAGTCTAGCTTCAGAAACTAAGCTTTCTTTATAGATCTGAAATTAATATATGTGTTTATGTGTTTCAGTATATATATATATATATATATATATATATACATTAAAATGTTTCAATTGTGTGCCAAAAGTCAAGTCGATGAAATGATAAGATGATGACAAAGTAATCTTTAATGCGTATTTATTGATTAGATCAAGTCACCAAAATGTCTTTCAGTCGGCGCTCAGGTAGGTGACTAATCTCTAATCGACCAACTCCGGCCATTGATCAGCTCTACGACAGGACAAGACAATAACACATCAACAACGGTACTCCCTCGTCAAAGAGAAAGACATCGCCGATTTGGACCAAAAGCCAATTCGACCTTTCACCAGTCCGTCACCTTCTGGACGAAGCGTCCCGGGATTTGACACCGAGGATACGGCACCGACTCGGCGACGATTGTTTGGAAAAATCCCGAGACCTTCGGCCAGCCGCCAACTGCTTGGTATATAAGGAAAAGCGCCATTAGGCACCTTCGACGTCATGTCGTCAGAGGAGCGGTCCACCTTCCACTGGGCCGACTATCTGGTCTTTGCCCTGTCGCTGGTCGCTTCCTTGGCCGTCGGCGTCTACTACGCCATCAAGGACAGAAAGAAGACCAACAACGAGGATTATTTGATGGCTGGTCGCAGTATGTCGGTTATCCCGGTGACGGCGTCGACGTTTGCTACGCTCGTTTCGTCTATAGCGTTTGTCGCCGAGCCGGTCGAGGTTTATTATTTCGGTTTGAATTACGTCTTCATCTCACTCGGGACGTGTCTCGGCTTTATTCCCGTCGCCGCCATCTTCGCGCCGACCTTTCACAAACTGAACCTGATCAGCGCCTTCTCGGTACGTGCTGCCTCTATGTCTATGGAATGTGTGTGTGCGTGCGTGTGTGTATGTCTATGTGTGTGTATATATATGCATTTCTCCCCCGCCCCCTATCCGTATTTATATATGTCTGTATTTTTATTTTTATATATCTTGCCTAACTCGGGCATTCCGAGAGCTCTTTGGGAAGAGTAATGTGCTGGACCATCCCGGTTGTGGGCGCTAATTAAATTTAGAACCGAGTTTATAGGACGTTTCTCGAGAAAATTGCCTTTCAACCATATATCCTAGGCGTGCCCAGTGCTCAGGCTAAAACCTCACTCACTCACTCACGCACTCACTCATTCATTCATCCATCTCGGTCAACTACCGATTAAGCAAATATGTAAGTTATTTAGCATTTATTCAGATGCCAGATAAATCATTTAGGCATTCAGGATATAAGTCGATCAGTCAGTCAGTCAGTCAGTCAGTCAGTCAGTCAGTCAGTCAGTCAGTCAGTTAGGTCAATAGGAATGTGCTAGTACAACCAATGTGAAGATATTTTGATTTACATGACACCAACAGATGCTATATTCGGGGTATATATTACGTCATTGTCATTAGAGTAACATCAGCATTCAAAAAGTCATTTATTTACATCTTGTTTATACATACTGTCAATGTGAAGTGTGATTGAGGATTAATAACATTACACTGTGTAGTAGAATATCTACGCTATCAGTGGATTGTCTACAATAATGGAGGCCTATCTACTATATCAATGCCTTATGTATCATATTGGTGGCCTACCTGCAATATTGATGGCCTACCTTAGATATTAGATTGTCCATAAATGATATTAGCAGCTTATCTATGGCATTAGATGGCCTATCATTTAGCTTATCTACGATATTCATGACCTATCTACGATTTTGGATGGCCTATCTACGTTACATATGACGTATCTAAATATTGATTGGCTTTCTACGATTTCGGGTGGCCTATCTACCATTTATGATATCGATGGCTGATCCACGCCACCAATAGCCTATGTATGCCATTACAGGCAAAAATATTCCACTACTAGCCTATCTTACGCGTATACATTAAAGTTAACTGCAGCGGAGGGCTACTTTGACCTTCGCCTCATATAACTAAGGGTTTAGAATAATAATTTAAGAAACAAAAACTATTTTACGGAGTAAACATCTCGGTCCCGATCACAGATCCAACTGACTTCATATTCACCGCCGATTAAAACTCCTTTGTCTGAATTGGTCGCGCACACACAGACAGACAAACGAACAAAGAAAGAGCGACACATTCGATTTCATTAATACAGATTTGCATTAACAAGAAAAGTCCGTACAGATCCATTAAATAAAGTTATGATTTGTGGCCAGATGACTGGATATATTGTTAAAATTATAGAATTATGCTGAAGCGCTTACTATTTGTGAACAGTATTTATAGTCGCGGTTACAGAGTCAGTCGTAGTTATCAAATGTAGCATAGTTATCATTGACTTTGGTCACTAGTACCACAACAACGTCGTGTAAACACCATAACAGCTCAGCTCGCGTTGGAGTGGTTAATTACAATAAATATGGTCATCGGAGGTAAACACTCTAGTGAAATTCTACTCGTAATATACTTATAAATAAAATGTTGGTGTTATATTATAGGGGTCATATTACATGATAAACATGTTTTTGTTATGGAAACCGTGAAATCATTTATAATAAGATTAATACGTTTCGAAGATCACTCTCCTGTTTAGGATGTAAACCGATGTATTATTTGATGAGACCTCTTTGAGCGAAGGTCTGAAAATTGTAGCCTAATACCTGGTACCCACATTTGAAACGTCCGACCTCAATTTCGTTCCCTATTATGGACGTACAATTCATGAATGCATGCAAATAGCAAATGGAATCTCATAAGTTGAGTTAAATCAATGACTTTTGTTTATAATGGAGACGCTATCCGTTATATTTATACGAAATAACTTATTTTAAGCGATTGCCTTTGATAACAAGGGTGTTGCCGAAACGTCCTAGTCGAAAATGTTCTAGTCCGAAACGTTCCTGACTTGTATCTTCCATGTTCGTCTTCAATTGGTAATAGT
>JAODUP010001154.1:0-60000 GCA_025642065.1 Paralvinella palmiformis | reverse complement strand
TGTTATAAAACGCTATTGAAATAGTTCCTGCTACATTATTTTTGTATGGTTATTATGATAATAATAATTATAATAATAACATTCATACTACTACTACTACTAATAATAATAATAATAATAATGTTAATAATAATAATAATGAACCGATACTGTTCTGATAGAAAGACTGCTATGTAGTAAATTTAAAACATTTATCGCAAATATTCTAAGGGAATAAACAGCACATAATAATAATGGCCAAAATGGCAGTTATCTTACGTGGCTTAGCTGCCTCAAATAAGGGAGACGCGTATGGTCCGTACTTTACTTCTTCAACACGGGGACTAATTTTTATAAATAAATTTCGAATTTACAATAGAGGGCACAATTGGTGGAGAAAACCGTGCCAGTTTGGCCGGTTGGATGAAAAACCTCCCCATACTGTAGTGCCACGACCGGGATTCGAACCTCCGACCTCCCGCGCAGTATGGCCACCAGTAAGAAAGACCCACGCTCTAGGATTCTCTATGTTATATACAGAACCAATAAATACTTACTCACAACAACGTTTGTGTGATTTCAGTGAGTGGCATAAATGTTTACGTTGGTATCGTCATCACCACGCTGGTCTGTACCGTATACACAACATTTGTGAGTACCGGATCCATATGCCTTAGTGAATGAGTTAGTGGGTGAGTGAGTGGTGGGTGAGTGACTGAGTGGGTGAGTGAGTGAGTGAGTGAGTGGGTGAATGACTGAGTGGTTGAGTGAGTGGGTAAGTGAGTGAGTGAGTGGGTGATTGAGTGGGTGCGCGACTGAGTGGTTGAATGAGTGGGTAAGTGAGTGAGTGGGTGATTGAGTGGATGTGTGATTTATTCACACCGACGCTAAATTTCTTATAAGCATTTTTACCAATATATATATATATATATATATATATATATATATATCGATTATAAAACAGGGAGGCATGAAGGCAGTATTCTGGGCCTCCACAATACAAATAGGTATAATGTTCGCCGGTATAATCATACTATGCTTCAAGGCAATGTCAGATATCGGTGGCTGGGGAAGAGCCATGGAGATCGTCCACCAAGGAGGCAGAGCATCTAATTTCGAGTAAGATACGGTAAATTCTCGTCTGCTTATATTAATTCCGTAAAAACGTCTTCTTTGGCGGTTGTTTTAAAACATTTCTAACTGACATATATTTCTTTACACGTGAGCTTTTAAATTCAGTTAAAATGCTCCATTTATCGGGTGGTCTTATTGCTATTTCAGCCTTAATCCCAATCCGTTCGTTAGATCTGGACTTTGGGCGTCGCTGATTGGTGGATTTTTCCGCGCCTTCGTGCCCTTGACCTCCACTCAGCTGGCCATTCAACGATACGGAACTCTTCCCACAGCAAAAGATGTTAAGCTGTTAGTATTTTTGTCCAGACTTGAGTCACATACATTAAGTTGATTTAGACAAAGTAAATTTAATGTTGGTGGCGTTTATTTTGCTGTATCGATAAAAGATATTAAGAATTGTAAATAGGTAGTTAGTTAGCTAGTGGGTCTGTCTGTCATTACGTTTCCGCATCATAACGTTCTCATCAGGTCATCTTCGTTTCCAGATCTGTGTATCTCATGGTGCCTCTGTTTATGCTGCTCAGTACGATATTCGTCATGGTTGGCTTTGCCATGTATGCCCATTTCGCGCAGTGCGACCCACGGTTGGCTGGCATAGTGCTCTCCATGGATCAGGTATGGCAGAAGCCTCAACACTACGTCGATCTGTATTGATAGATAGGATTCATATCGGCTTATTGGCACATCATCAATTACGTATTTGGACGATTGTGATTGAGAAGTTTACAATTAGCCCACACTCTCCTATAACTGAATGTCCAATAGATAGACAGACTATTGTTGTTGTTGTTGTTGAGTTATTTAGTCTCGGGGCTGGTTACACTTGGTACATATGGCCGAGGGAAATAAATCCCACAAATACAGATATAATCCGGATTCGAACCCAAAACTTGCAGGTGTACAGTCTAGAACGCCCGTAGACAGACTATCGACTTGAAGCCAAATACAAGCTTCCTTATTATAGTACTGAAAGTCAAATGACGATGAAGCCAAAACCATAATCCATAATTATATAACTAAATGAATAGGAGAACTATTGATGATGATGCTGATTGCTGTTTAAGGGGGGGTGGAGGTGTATTATATAAAGAATGCTTTCCAGCATCCTCCTTTTCAACATATCATATGCGTTTGCTTTCATTCAAATTATGTATTATGAATGTTGATACGCCAATTTTGTACACATGGTAGGTTAAATGGGCCAGGCGACCTCCAAAGGTAATGAAGCGATGTCAAAAATGAAACTATTGGCGTGGTAGCCCAACATAGAGCTTGTCATTTATTACAACTTGATGCAAGAAAGATTAATATAACACTTCGTTCGGGTTACAATTATTGGTAACAATCACAATCAGAAGCGATTCTGATAAACATAACAGGCGTAAGCTGACAGTAGCCATAATATTACCTGATAGGTTCAATTGGTTTAAAGGTAATAATGATAAACCAATGTTGTGCACAATTTCTATGCACGTTCATATATGTTGGTGCCGATGTCAATAAACACGTGCGCACGTACTTGTGCGTGTTTGTTTACGGCTTCTATCGGTAGTTATAACAGCCGTTAGGTATCTGTGGTTGTTTACCTTCGACGTGCTATACATTACCACCAAGACAAGCTCTCAGTTATACGAATTTAATGGCTTCCCGCTAGCACAATCGGTTCTAGGTATGACAAGCGACGAAGCTAAATAGATCTCAACCCAACCCAACTCAACTCGACTCAACTCAACTCGACAAGCATATGATATAATTAATAACCCACTATTAATAAACCCTTTAACAACTACCCTATGATAATTAACGACACATCCCAGTTACCTGCATTGTCTTGTGTAGGTGTTATTATCGATATTTTTTATAACAAGTCATTATATATATATATATATATATATATATAAGAAACAGTCTAGTCTAAGTTCTGTAACAGGTTAGCT
Organism: Paralvinella palmiformis; assembly: GCA_025642065.1. NCBI lineage: Eukaryota > Metazoa > Annelida > Polychaeta > Terebellida > Alvinellidae > Paralvinella > Paralvinella palmiformis. The sequence continues at coordinate 56,950 of JAODUP010001154.1, read as the reverse complement.
TCTTAGCTAGTTTAATTTGTCCTAAGTACTTTACTTTTTATTAGGATTATGCAGTCCTTCGTACATTGAAATTCTATTTACGACTGTCTGTTCGATAATGTGCATCACGTTAGAGCAACCTTTTACAGCTAAACCCGTTTCGTTTATGCGTGTTTCCGTTTCTTTTTGCTTTTTTACCCGTTTTTATACGTTTTTTACACGTTTACTGTTACCGTGAGAATTGTGTACACGTGATAGACAGCAACTATGTATTGATATGTTTATGCTATATCTTCAGTATGTACCGTACTTGGTGATGAAGGTACTAGGACCGTGGCCCGGTATGCCCGGCTTGTTTGTCGCTTCACTGTTCGCTGCCTCATTAAGGTATAGTAAGTAATGAATAGTCAGCCAGACTACGGTTTTAAATGATTATTATTATTATTATTATTATTGTAGTAGTAGTAGTGGTAATAATACTGATTTGTTTATTTGGAGCACTGGTCACACCTTTGACCAAGAAACGGATACGAAATTGTGCTCGGAGATTTAAAGTGGATTACTCTAACAACTGTGCGATAGTAGTAGTAGTAGTAGCAGTAGCAGCAGCACTACTGGTAGTAGTTGTTATTATTGTTACGGGTAAAATTACATTAGCCTTTAAATACGTAAAAATAAACTGAAATGTAAAGTGTCCATTGTTCAAGGGGCGAGTCTCCTAATTTAGATTTAAGTGAAAGTCTTACTAAGTAAATAAAAACACGTGGTTCTACAAGACCAAGCTTAAATACAATTTAGGTTATGTTATTGTCATAGAATATACACATTATCTTCCCGATACACTATACAATATTGAAATACAAATGTTAAACTTCCTTACCAATAATTGTTCTTTTTTTTATCAGGATAAAAATTGACATAGAAAATTGTCCAATATCCTTCAAATGTATGTTCCATGGTGGACCATACGGGAAATGCCACAAATCGTTCCAAATAGGAAATTCAAATACCTGCAAACCAATGATCACATGTTACCAACCATACAAGCGACATTACGAGTTACATTAATTTACAACAGGGATTATGACACCAACACCACTTACCTTTTGCATTATGATGAATCAATGCCGAGTAGAGGTGAAAATAACTAAGCATTATTAAAACTGATACCACTCTAAAGTATCACGATCTGGACACTATTACAATATAGATTGGGATAAAATTATATTTTGATTGTCAATAACCGAATTAGTTAATGGAACTGAATAAGCAATTTTCTAGTGGTTCAGGTTTACATTTTGTAAAAGCTATCTACTTATATGGTGTAATTGGTAGTTAGAGGTTTTCATAATTTTGGTGGCTGACAGATAACTGTTAATATAAAGCTTTTCTAATCAGCATTCTCTATGACTAAAATGTATTTATTTATTATATTTGTGATTATTAAACATCATAAAATTAAAATAACGAATATAGCGGTACGTGTGTTATAAAAAAGAAAATACCAGAAGTGCTGTGCTTATAATGCGGACATTACTTCTGATACACACAAAATTAAATAAATTATTAAAAGATACACAAATTAACTATGTATATAAATATGTATATATATATATGTGTTGTGTGTGTGTGTGTGTGTGTGTGTGTGTGTGTGTGTGTTTTTTTGGGTTTTTGGGTTTTTTGGGTTAGGCACGGGCATCAATACTAAATCCTCGAATCCCCCATAAATTAAACAATATATACATTATTAAAATAAAATGCCAATACTTTGATAATGTGCTATACCCCGTTCTGACTTATACCTGTGGAACAGCTAATTTCCCTTTTCGTACGCGACAAATTGTCCCCCAGGAAAGCGGCTACATGAGGCTGTACAAAGCGGAACGTAAAAACATACCATTTGATACCAAGCTCGCAACAAACACGTGCTGTGGTTCAATGGTGACTCTACATACATTTTATAAACTATTTTGAACCACAGTTTACATTCAACAGTAATTTTCTGTGGTCCAAAAGAAACCTTATATAAACATTTCGACACCTCAGATGCTGACCTCAGCTTTATTCTGGGTTCGAATAACTGAATAAATCCTACCTAATAAACCCCGGTATCAATACACTCCGACTGGTCTGGCGTCGAAGTTCTTTCTAACCTAAGTGAAAATTCAACCCCTATATATACCCTCAGCGTGTTAACAAACATTACAGTTTGTTCATAACAAAGAAATGTACACTAACTCAGTATGGACTCACTGAAGCGATTTAGCTAAAATAAAAACAAAGTAGCAATACCGCACAATGGTTATTACTGGACTAGGACGAAATATCGTCTCAAACCTGAGTAAATACTAAATTTACTCGAACCTAACAACTAACCCTATCGTTTCCGTTCATCACTAAGGGAACTTATTCACGCTTAATTTAGCGTTCCTAAGTATATGCAGTTAGGTGTTGGGGGTCTAAATTAAAGCGCCACTTTTATCTATTACCCATGGTCGAGAACAGCGGATTTCAGGCAGATCTCCGATACTGCGAATGACACGTCGGGATTATAATAGCTATACATTTAACAAATTTCCTATATCAGTGTAATCTAATTACTCATAATATGGAAAAACTCTGTCCGCAGCTTAATACCCATTGAGAAATTAAATAAATTATTAAAAGATACACAAATTAACTATATATATATATATATATATATGTTTGTGTGTGTGTGTGTGTGTGTGTGTGTGTGTGTGTGAAAACATTAAAAGCCAGCTGCTAGATTCGAACCGAGAAAATTCCAGTTTTTAAACCACGATCTCTAAATTCTGTGGCAATTATTTTACAGCACAATGTCATCAGCACTGAATGGTCTGGCGGCAAATATACTGAAAGATATAGTGGAGCCTAGATACGAGATGAAAAAAGGAAGAAGCATGTCGGAAAAAATGAGTTTCTTCGTCGCTAAGGGTCTAGGTAATGAAACTATTAATAATAATAATAATAATAATAATAAATGCACATTCAAGAAAGCACTAATATTAATTATACCATTTCAAGTTGCTGTACATCTATATAAATAAAGGTCAATGTGTGTTTATGTTTCTTTATCCGTGTGTTCGCAAAAAAGGTCGACAAAAGAGTCTTAATGGGCTTTGAATATGACATTGATTGGGACTATAATGTTAGCTGGTTAAAAACATGTTGTTTTAATATTTTCTGCGCTGAAGTCTAATTAGCCCCCTCACCGACCCCTCCCCCCGACCCCCACAGGATCAAACTTTAAAGTCAGCGCCTAGCGAGGCTTTTAAATTTGTATTTTAACGTGTATAGAACACCGTAATGGACATTATTAACAGGTGGCATCAAACGCAATGCATCTGGTCGAGTTACAATAAAAGTCGACGGCCATACTGTTTTAGTGAATACGATACGTTGTTTCACTGGTAACCAATGGATACGTTTAAGCATAAGCTGTATGTGATGGCACTTGTGGATATCTGTCACCAGACGTGGAGTACAGTTCTGTATGTGTGGCAGTGGGTTAACACGTCTGTCTGGTATACCTATGAGCAAATTGTTTCCTTAAACTATGCTCGATAACATGAACGGATACGCCACAGTCGTAATGATTTAAATGTTTGGGATGTGTTCCGTTTCGTATTCAGTGTTCGATCAAACATGACCCGGATGTTTCTGATAAACTGGCTTGATGATATTGATGCATCACCAACATGCACTACATTGTCTATACCAACGTAGAGATAGCAGGGTGATGCTAGAATGAACGCATTGGTTTTATGATCATTCAGATTTAAGAGGTTACTTCGAAGCCACGATCTACTTTCAGAGATGCATGCATTCAATTTTGTAAATAATTCCGCTCTGCTTATTTTATTTGTTAGCTATATTGGAATATAGAGCTGCTATCATCTGCATACTTAAGAATTCATTAGCCATGTCGTCATGCTATACTGGCAAGAGGGAATGTGTAGAGAATAAACGGTAGAGGTGAAAGAACTGAACCCCATGGAAGACTGAAAATGAGGCTGATTATATTTGAGATGGCTTGGCGAATATAATAAGTTAAATTTGTTTGGCTTAGATTCCTGACTGATCATTAAACCGGTCTGATAATGTCGCATCAAATAAAACATGAATGTGTCGAGACTGTGATGGTCTCTACTTAAAGTAACCCAAGTAATAAAATCTTGCACGAAAATGAGGCAGTATAATCACCTTATATATATATATATATATATATATATATATATATATTATATATATATTTGTGTGAATATATATATATATATATACATGTGTGTGTGTATGTGTGTGTTTGGTTGTGCGTGCGTGCGTGTGTGCGTAGGTCTGTGTGCATGTAAATAAATATATATATATATATATATATATATATGTGTGTGTGTATGTATGTATGTGTGTGTCTGTGTATGTGTGTTTAATTAAATTAATAACACGAAGACAACCAAAGCATTATATTGATACAACTGAATTCGTGCAGTGTTATCTGTATCTGTGAAATGTTCCTTCCAGTAATAAAAATGCTTCGGGCTAACTATCTCAACTCCATAGGGTGTAGCCTTTCAGTGTATGATTCATGGGCGATAGACACCGAGGCTGAAGAAAGTTGAATACATTCAACAGTGTATTCATCTTACTTTCAGCATTCATTGTCGGGTTATTGGTGATGGGTGTCGCATTCCTCATCATTGCCATGGGCGGCAATCTCTTTATGCTGATCAACAAGATAATGGGCATCTTTGCAGGGCCTATATGTGGCCTCTTCTCAATAGCCATCCTCATGAAATCCATTCGTAACGTGAAGGTAAGTGAATTCTTAACTCCTCCTGTCGTTCAGAAACTATAATATTACGACACTAAAGCAACTACTCCCTTCCCTCTCTCTCTCTCTCTCTCTCTCTCTATATAAATATATATATATATATATATATATATATATATATATAAACATAATAGGTGATCATGACATCATAATAGGAAGCTCCAGTTTGAATTGCTTTCATCTTGGACGATATACCTGTATTTTTCATTCTTATATTGCCACTAATCTAATTATATTCTGGTTCACTACATTAACTCAAAAACATATATTTTTATCTCAGCTATCAATTTCAATCAGCATCTTGCATACATAGCTAAAGCATGTCAGGTCTCTTTCCATCTAGTAGCTAGGGATAGCAGATAAAACCATATTAATCCATCCCTATTACATTAGCCATCTAGACTGGACAACACTCTTTAACAACACCGTTCCATTTACGTTTAGACCAATTTCTTACTCTATTTTCACACAGGCAGTCATCTTCGGTTTTCTCGCTGCGACCAGCATCAATATCTGGATCGGGATAGGTGCCCAGATCTACACCTTTAAGCCAAACATATTGCCAGTTGGCATTAAGGGCTGCTTTCTTCCGCCGATGATTGGCAATGAAACTTTCAGCAACGACACGATTCCGTGGGGAACGACGACCACATCTGCGATGTTCAGTCCGGCCACCGCGGGGCCTCCACCGCCTCCACCACCTGAACCTGCGGGGTAAACAAAGTTACATGCTATAAAACCGACTGTTGCCATGGACGGCGTCATGCCAGAGTTAGATATTGTTGTACATGCTAGCGGGTGTCGCTGTTGATCAAACGGAAACGTTTTCCCACATCAAACCTAACAAATTATCATTTGTCGGTACTTTTTGGTTACTTTATTTCACGAATTGCGTCAAGACCGTTGCCTAATACCGTTTTATGAATCTTATTTTAAATGAAAACAAATCTATATACGATTTGACGGTTACAACGTGTACAATTGTGCTGTGTAATTTTGGTTTGTTCCTTCGTTCGTTCGTTTGTCTGTCTGTTTGTTTGTTTGTTTGTTTGTGGTTGTTTGGTTGGTGTGTTGTTGTCGGAATTGAACTTTTATTTTGTTTTGGGGATGACCTTGTACAATTGTTTTAATTGTGTTTTGTTTTTGTTTTTTTACTTTGCAGATTCTCTCGTATCTATGGCCTAAGCCCATTGTACTATTCGGTCATTGGCTATGTATTCACGGTCTTCTTTTCCTACATCGCTGACAGATTGTTAAGTAAGTTCGTTTTATTAACAAAACTTCCACAAAACGGATTGTCTAAAATGAAACCCGACTGCAGAAATGTTGCTTATGCAATCGTTTACTGCACTACTAGCACTAGCTGTAGCTGCAATCTCGTCTTCTTCTTCTTGGACTAAATTTCCATCTGATCAGACACGCCTCTTCCTTGTTCTTTATGCCCGAGATGATTGACAGCATTGCGGCTAGTGTTCCCGTCAATATTGTACTTCCGAGTTCTCCCTCTTCAGGCTGTATACGCAAGAGAAGGGCTAAAAAAGCGGCTAGATTACAAGAGAATATAGGAAACGACATCAAATATAAAGAAGTCAGTCAAGACAGCAGATATCCAGAATGGACAAGGGTGAGTATAGCGTGTTGCCTGTCTGGACAGCGTTACCTTAGACCCCATTGGCAGTACATCGCAGCGTGGTGTTAATTTTATTCAGCCGCACTGCAACGAAACGGCATTTAAAAAAACATAGCCAGGGAGCCCTAAATACTTGGTAATTGGAAAGCTAGAACTGGGTTTATGTTACTGTTTCGACGATGTATATGTGCTGTATGGTGCCATCTTTAGAACACGTGACTGCCCAATGTCGAAACGGATTTCCCTGCAAACATCCAGGTGTGAGTTCAAATCCGGATGTGGGTTCACTACCATCATCATCACCACCACCATCAACATCATGATAATCAGCATCATCGTAAAGCCATACACACATAAAACAATATTAACATCTTACAGGGGATGGTATACAAAATAACAAATATGTATATATAATGGCAAATCGATGAAGAATAAGTCTCACTACGAGTATTTTAAAGCACGTAACGACTCGACGGTTACAGTATAGCCTTCGATTGTCCTCAATGTCCTCTTATGCACGTTAAAGGGCGCCTCCGTGGTCTAGCGGTAGCGTGTTGGACTACAGATCACTGCCACCCGTGTTCAAATCTCGGGGTGGGCATATCTGAAGGTTGTTTCGTCTTTGACTTCGCCTCATTATCTTTGGAGGTCGCTCGGCCCATTTAGCCTACCTCGTGCACAAAAGTGGCCGTAAAACGTCAACCATCATCATCTTATGCACGTTAACGTTCCCTGTACAGGAAGACGCTAAGAGATTATCGAGCATGCCCAACTATTCCTTGTCGAAGAAAGAAGTCGCCGTCCAGACGTTACAGAGTATACCGCCAGAGGCCAAACAGGACATACTGTGGGTCTACTCTCAAGAGACGTCCATGTGAAGGTGCCGCTTCCTAAATGGACTCTTGCGACTCTCGGCTCGTGATGCGGTCCATGTTTCTCATCCAGGCTACCAACGAGACGAGTTTGTGTAATTAGATGACCAATCTAGAAGCGCATCGCGTGTCGGCAAATGCGGCTCGTTCGTGTTGTGCCCTCATTCGATTTGTATCGCTTGTACCAATAAATAAATAGTAAATATTTGGCAATTATGCGCTCGCTTGATCGTACACGCACACAGCCTTTTAACAGGGAACTAGTCGTTTGGCTTGAGCTGCTTGTTTCTTGAAATTACTACTATCTAGTTATATCCAATCTGGATGTTTTTAGTATTTGCGCATCGCATCTGCTCGCTAGTTTACGTTGTTGTGGTTTCTTAGTTAATTCTTAAGTAATTCTAGCTTAACGCATGCATCACCAAATAACTAGTGGGCATCGTAATCCCTTTAAGTGCCAGTCGTTTAAACTGTACAATAAGTTCATGTTCAAATTATTATTTTAATAATGTATATTTTGTTCAATTATCCTAAACTCGATAATATCGTTACGGTTGCGTCAAACAATACAAAGCCATTTATAGTGTATTGTTAAGTTGATAAACGAATACGAGATGTGAAACGGTGACTGAAGAACGCATATAGACGTTTGGATAAATGTAAATAAACAGAAACTGATACGACTTCCCTGAATGTAATACAAGATAAGAATAAAATAAAAAAGTTGGTTTTTAGTCGACATGGTAAAAACAGACAAATACTCAAGGCAAATGTGTATGTATGTATGTATGTGTGTGTGTCTGCGTGTCTGTCTTAGTGTGTATGTGCGTGGTGTATGTGTGTGTGTGTGTGTGTGTGTTGTGTATGCACGTGTAAGTGAACGATATTTTTTTCAGCTGAGTCTTTAAATAAAAATAGCCCAGTACAATATATCCATAAAACATCTCTACATCGTATTCCACAAGAGACTAGTGAGCTCCGGTGGCCTAGTGGTTAAGTACCTGGCACCTTGGTGCCAACCGCAGGTCGAACCCCGAAGGTCGAAACTTTTCCAGGGATTAATTTCTCGGCTCACTACATCGTGGGTGGCTGACCACGTTAAATGGCGCTGCCGTCTCCACTGAATTATTTAAAATAAAGGGGGACGTTAAAAACCCCATGAGGACGTAAAACACTCTGGCAGTGACCACCCTCAGGGTATTTCGGCTCCATCTTTCCGTACTGCTCCCCTGTGAGTGGTGGGGGAGGAGGATTCTCAACCACTCCAACATAGAGGCTGTGCTGATTAAGCGACAGCCTGGGGATTCTCCCCGAACAACAAAACCAAACCAACCATTCCACAAGATACGCACGGACGCATATACAAGCGCATAACTGTCAAAAAAACAAAAACAACCACAAATAACTGAATTGGATGTTTCTCACAGTTTTTGCATCCAGCCGTGCCAAGGTAAACGAAAGCCATTTAAACGACATCATCAACTGCCAACGAAAACAATATAATTACCCTCGAATGGCATCTTGTTTGTAGTATCTGTTATGACGTGTCTATGTTTTAATACAATATAACTGTCTGTAGAAAATACTGGCACCTTCTTACGTGGCCAGAGCGAAAGGCTAACGTGAAATCACCAAAGTACCACCATTAGGAATTTCACCCGTAAACACCTGTTGTCGAGATGACGCCGAAATGGTCACTTCAGTCGACAAAGACCAATTTCGGTTTGCTCATCTGCGTGATCATAGTGATGGTGTGCGTGTTTGCACAACTAACCATCTGGTGGGAGTTAAGGAGACCACCAGAAGGATTATGGCGCAACTCTAGCTTACCAACGTTCAGCGACGAAAGGGTACCGGGAAGGAACAGCACGAAGATTATTATGTTCTGGACGCGTAGGGCAAACACCAACAACTGGTTCAGCTATCCGGAAAAGTTCACAACTCGCTCTATGTCGAAAATCACGAATTGCTCCCAGAACAACTGCATCTACACCAGCAACCATTCCTTAATCAGACAGGCAGATATCCTGCTATTCTACCTGAATGAAAAGCCTGATTGGCCCAAGGTTCGCTATGCCCACCAGTACTACGCTCATTTTATACATGAGGCACCGGGCAAGAGAAACCAACGCACCTTCTTAGACCAATACGAAGACAATATTAACATCACGATTAATTTCAGGCGCGACGCTGACTTGTACTTGCCTTATAATACGCTGTTACCGGTGAAAAGCGATCATGATTACAGGCCACGCATTCCACACGGAAATAAAACTGGGATGGCCGTTTGGCCGGTCAGCCATTGCGTCACTGAATCGCACCGCGAACATTACGTCGCTGAATTATCGAAGCATCTCGAAGTCGACATATACGGCCGCTGCGGTAGCCATATATGCAACAGATCGCGAACGCACTCTTGTTCGAAAAGTTGGGAGGAGAAGTACAAGTATTACTTGTCATTTGAAAACAACGTATGCGAGGATTACATCACGGAGAAGGTCTTTCTGCCACTTCAATACGAGATCATACCCGTGGTATTTGGCGGCGGTAACTACAGCAGGGATGTTCCGCCCCGATCTGTCATCAACGCGAGAGATTTCGACTCGCCCAAAGACCTTGCAAACTTTCTCATACACCTGGCTTCGGACGAACAACGATACAGAAGTTATTTCAAATGGAAGAGTCGTTTCGAAATAGTTGGCGGGGTACCACGATTCATGTGTCGGTAAGTAGAAATATTGCTTCTTAACAAAACCCTACCAGTCATTTGCTTTAAAATATCATTCATTTTAAGTTTTTTTTTCATAATGATGGAATGAGACAGTCAGGAGAGTAGCCATATCCCGAGTACCTTCGTTGCCGATCAGGTTCTAAAGTTTTATAGTCAATGGACTATTTCGTAGTATTTCGATAGGTAACCAGCGAAAACGGCCCCGCGTCGAAAACGGTCCCAGAAATTATTGTGAAAAAATATATATATGTATATATGTGTGTGTGTTTGTGACAGGGATTTTTCATTGAATGATAGCATGAATAAAATGCTACCCATCGGTTGCAGACATTTTCCGGGCAAAATATTGCAACACTGATCATAAAGTTTACATCTCCATGTCCTCGATTAATCATTGTTAGCCTACTTTCTAGGTAAAGTAGTTTGTGATTGCATTTGGATTCGGGACATCCTATTGCGTTTATCACAAATTATTTTAATTTGCCGAGCCCACAATACTGCTCAGCACACCTCACATATGCCAAAATGTCCGTGCGGTGCAGTGGTACCCCACGGACAGATCACATAAGATAAAGCATAACGCCCGCGTGCGCAAATAGGTGTCCGTGCGGTGTTTTATATGGCTCAGGGTTAAGATACTATTTGATTTACACCCCTGTCCATACAGCAGTCGATGGTAGTTGGCATTGTGTGATAGAGTGTGTCAATGTTAAGAAGTGCTGTGCACGGTCTATCGATAAGGACAGTTTTCTCTTTATTAGTCCACTCCGTTTGACGCCGATGGATTGAAATGGATTTATTTATGCTACAACTGTACATTTTCTTTGTTTTAATTACTGATATTAACGCGAAGTAGCGGCGACAGAACGTCTCCACGGGCCGAGGTCTACGGTATTTTTCCACTCTGTTCAACTAACAATTTAGTACGCAGAAAAGTAGCCATAAAGTAGCAACAGTTATTTACTTTAAACGAACCTTATGTCATAGAATTAATGTGTGAGTACGGAATTATAGTGGGAATAATATAATTAAGAACCTAATTAAAATGCTAAATCAAATATTCCCATATTATATACAATTCTACTACCCTATATATATATATATATATATATATATATATATATATATAGGCAATAATTACCAAATATTCGGTGGCGAAAGTTTCCACAACGCCTTATCCTTAGCAAGAAAACAAAATGACATGTTTATATTTGTTTAACAGGTTATGCCAGGCCTTGCATGAGAACGAGTTCCATCCTCATCCTGCAAAATCCCATTATGCAGATTACTGGTATGGCGTTCATGGCGAAATGTGTGACAACGAAGTGATACCAAGAATGAGAAAGGAAGGAGGGTGGTAATCAAGTTCACGATCAACCGTTATAAGTTTGAATATATCAATATTGATTTAATGATTCAAACGTCCCAACCGATATAATTTCGCAGCGGCAGCTATTTATGATACCTGAATTTTAACGTATGATTGCACTATCTGATGTTCAACTTGTATTCTTCACTAGTTTGTACACGTTTTACTTAATAAAGTAACTAATCGGTTTGTCATATTGTGTTCCCAGATAATACCTTCAAACTTATCATTTGTTGGGAGTCATCATCCCCCCAACCTTGTAGAATGAAATCCCAATTTAGGCTATGTTTGAAAGGGGTTTCGTATTTCACTTCGGCTCATTAGCTTTGTAGCAAGATCAACCCTGCTTACCAAACGGACAGAGGTTAATTTCACATTTCTTTTGGAATACAATTCGCGCACAGTAGAGAGGTGTCTGTGTTTGTGGTCAAGGTGTCTACCTCACACCTACAATTAAAAACAAAATTATAAGCTTTCATACTTTAGAATGCTCACATTAAATACACTAATAAGTTAAAGGAAAAACTAAAATTCTCACAGAAGTATTTTTCAATATTCCGCCTTAATTCGTCTGATCTTTAATGTTTTGACAAATTATTGAGTTTTTAGGGCATAACTTTAATAATAATAATAATAATTGCAAAACTTCTATTGCGCCAATATTCTCGCCAATAATCTAGCTCTCTGGCGCACCTAGTACAGGGGTTGGGCAAACTCATAGTCCAGGTACGATGCAAAATTCATCAACAAATGATTATATGGAGTGGAAAGTTAGGAAGGATAAGCGAGTCTGAAAAGGTGAGTTTTTATCTGGTGACGGAAAGAAACTACGCTATTTGATGAACTTAACATGTTCAGAGAGTGAATTCCAATGAGTAGGGACAGCAACTGAAAAAGCACGAGTTTCATCGTGAGTTTTAACCCTAGGAAATCATAATAAGTGAAGAATAGACGAACGGAGTTCTCGGGGCCTGGGTGTGCTAAATAAAGCATGGAAATTAGATATGAAGGTTGTCCAGAAGAAAGCGTTTTATAGGCAATAGTACAGAGTTTGGAAATGATGCGAGATTGAACAGGGAACCAGTGAAGATATTTCAGAAGCGAGACAGAATGGAAAAACCGAGGAGACCGTGTGACAACTCTAGCTAAACAGTTCTGAACACACCGACGTTTTAGAATACCCTTAGATGGGATGTTAAAAAAAAGAGAGTTCCAGTAATCAAGCTTACTAGTAATGGGTGCTGTAGCAATGGGTTTGGCGACTGAAAGAGAAATAGTGCGACAAATACGTCGACGGTCACGAATATGATAGAAGCAGCAGCGACATATCAGAGAAATATGTTTTCTGAAATTAAAATCGCTATCAAATGTAACACCAAGATTACGTATATTGTCTGATAGTGTGATGCTATGATCGAGAAGGGGCGTCCGGAGGAAACGAGTATGGTTGCTGCGTTGTCTGGATGAACCAATAACGACGAAACACGTTTTGTTGGCATTGAGCCTAAGGCCGTTGTTTATCATCCAGCCAGATATATCACTGAGATAGTCACTTAGCCGTTTACGGCAAAGATCAGTGTCTGCTGCAAATAAAGATATATATACTTGTGCGCCATCTGGATATAAATGGTGGTATAATTTATGGCTGTGAATAAAAGAGCTTAGTTGTGTAGTATACAGAGTAAACAGCAACGGTACAAGAACAGCGCCTTGGGGGAATCCCGCAAAACAAAGGCGCTGCCTTTGTAAAACAATTTCGTATTCTTATTGATTGAAACCGATTTATTAAGAATGAGCGAATCCAAGTGGCTGATGTGCCAAATATGCCATACCGATCAGAGAGGCGATCTAGAAGAACGGAATAATCAATGGTGTCAAAAGCTGCAGATAAATCTAATAGTGTTAGTGTTGTGACCTTTCCTGTGTCCATGCTCAGTGATATGTCGTTGTGAACTTTCAGTAGAGCGGTTTCTGTGGAGTGAAATTGTTTGTAAGCAGACTGAAAAAAACCCATCAGACGAGTGATTACAGTTTAAGTGAACGTTCAAACGACATGATACAACTTTTAACGCTAATAACGTCAATGTTGTGAGCATACCGATAGAGAATATTACACTTAGAGTCAACTGGATTATGCTGAAATTTTGTTTTTGCTACGATGGTGAGATGATCCGATAAACCACCCGTGACAGTTAATGTGTGGATGTCATCTGGTGTACACCGGGTTACGAGGAGATCAATGAATGTATGCGGAGAAAGAAACGTGTTGTTTTCAGTCAAAGGTTGCTGAGGTGTCATTAAATGTGGATTTATCGGTAGACTGTGTATATAAATGAAATTTGAAATCGCCAAGGAGGAAAGATTCCGGATGATTAATAATGCTGGGATAATTTAATTTGGAGGAGGGATGGCTTGCCAGATTCTTTGAAATAGAGTTAACTTGGCAACCAAAATGTGTAAGAGAAAAAGTGAAAGATTAAATCACTTCATATTATTGTTGTTGTAAACAATCCAAACTAAATCAAAGTTTCAAGCCTATTTCCACAGAAAATGGCCTAAAAACTGAGAACACGAAGCAAATGTATCACCAACGTTGTGAAAACGACATTTATTTTTGAAAATGTTAATACTGATTGCTAACCTATACGGTTATACAACAATATATCGTGTTATGGTCATAGCCCATTTAGCGTACCTTCTAGACAAAAAGTGGCATAAAATATCAAACTGATCAGAATTATAATTTAATCTGCTATACGGCTACTTTGTGAGCATGCTTGCTCGGTCGAATTTCGAACCTAGGTGTTACAAATCTGTGACCAACCGCACTATCTAGGGCACGAACGTGCTCCAGAATTGACGGGGGCTTTACTTATTTAATACGAATAAAAAATAAAATAAAATAAAGTTGGATTTATAACTGTGAAGCTTGACAAATTTAAATATATCATAATCAGAACAGCGTGAATGTTAAAGATGCAATAGTAATAATAATAATAATAATAATAATAACAATAACATAAATGTGCGAGTAAAGAGGTAAAATAGCACCCAACATAATCTTGTGTTTGAGATGCTCTGTTATTGGTTGATGTAATTGAACATTATCATATAATGGTTCGAATTTATGCGGATGTGTGTTCTAGTAAGATACGTAAGAAGTAGATGTGTTTATTGTACGATGATGCTTCAAAATAGAACCAAACATAGTCAATATCTTAAAATGTTTAAACTCTATGTGGTTCGTATAGATATGCTCTATTAAGGTAGCCGAGGAAAATGATAGTCTTGTAGGTTGAAGGATTATTGGCATATATCCACGGGAAACGATGCCGTTTATGTAATCACTAAGTTTTTCGTTAATGCCAACTTTGAGTAAATCAATATTAAAATATCCCATAAGAACACACCTTTCCCGCTTATTATTAATTACACCCATTACGTCATACAAGGTTGTCTAAAACGAAGGGCGACTCCAAAACCTGTGGAATAAAGACGCTGAGATAATATGCGTATTGTTAAGTTGAGTGTATCCTTCACAAACGAGCCAACGCCGCCCCCATTGTTATTATCTCGACAGCGCGTTATAAGATATATCTAGGAAAGGCCATGCGCTGATCCTCATCACAATTAAACACTTCACTCATACCTATATAGTCAAATGAAAACGTGTCCTAATGAAGTTCAAAGAGCAGATCGCGGAAAGAAATCCAATTACTCGATACGCTACGGCAGTTTATATGTAAGTATGTTAATGATTTACAAGTCCCAAAACTTTATCATGAAATTCATACGTTTCATAATAATCCCAATCATTTATCAGACGAATGAATTGAGAATCGGTATTTTCTCGCTAAATTCGTGTAGATTTTTTAAATTATGCACATTATTTGTCCGAAAATGGTCCAGTGCAATTTCAGATGTCATTATAAATCGAGACCCCCCAGTTTGGCCATCCAAATATCTGCATAACGTTTGCTGAACTAACTAGTACAATAAACATTCTTAGTTCATAGTTGTCAAATGATATCAAGTTATAAGGACAACTAATCTACCTATCGTTTCAAAATATCGTTCCATTACCGACATCAAATAAGGTAATGGTGTGCACGCAACAACATATCAGCAATTGACTGTGAATTTACGCGTATTAAAATCGTATGGCAGCTTTAGCTCTTGGCAATTGTGAACCAAATATGTTGTGTAAGAAGATAGGGGACCAAATCCAAACGTGTACGCAACTTTAGTCCAAGTTGTGTGTAGGGTTAACGTAAAATCCGCTTGCGTAGTAGCAGTCTTCAGAATCTGAACTACCCTTTCTGCTTGTCTATTAGTAACAGAATTGTCCAAATTCCCCTGACGCCAGTTATGATCAATTGCCACATACGATCATTTCAGGAACACCGTGTTGGCTGTACATTTCCTGAAGTAATATCATTGTAGCACTAGAGGGGATAGTTTTCAGCTTTCCAGTTTCAGGGAATTTACTACATACAACAACAATGGCCAACTCCGTATGACCCGATACTGATGCGGTAAGATCCGTATGATTACACGACCATGCAGTTGACTGAAAAACCCATGGATGCAGATCGTCTTTAGATGGTTGAGTTATAAATTCGCGGCACACTTCATAATTTGAGTCCATTGTTCTCAAACTTGAGTCCATGCTAGGCATATGATATAGGACTGGCTTTCATTTTATTCATAATAGGATGATTTGGCAGGCAATTCAGTCAGCATTTATTTATAAACCAATGAGGGAACAATTACGCTGACGCCCCATATTACACATCCCTATTACACTGATAATTCAGCTTTCCTAACACTGTAACGTATGAACAATGGATAGGACATTTGACCAGGCCACTCATTTACTTTATACGAATGCATACAGTAAGTAATCGATTCACTCTAATTTATGGAAGGAGTTGTACAGTAGTTACAGCACCCTCCTTGTTTATTTCGAGATAAAGACAATATATTATTTTAACGTTGGATTCCACAGCAGGTAATAATAGACACGACATGCCATCACTGTCACATTGACTATATGTGCTCCTGTACAATACCAGTTCATAATTGTACAATGCCAAAGTTAGGGCTCATTGCTGTAAGCATCTAGGAACACGTGGAACAGATTTGTATGGGTCCAACAAGGTAAGTAAAGGTTTATGATCCGTTATGATTGGTTGCTGTTGTCCAAGTAGAAGTTAGGGATATTTCGTTCGAATATGGTACTAAATGCTTCCGTTTGCATTTGCGCAGAATTACGTGGATCGTCTGTTAAGGTACGTGATTCAAACATAATCGGTCTATGGCATCCATCTATCTTATGACACAAGACAGTACTATGATAAATCATTATGTGCCAATGTTGGATTTATTCAGTCTGAATTCTGAATCATAAAGGTTTATTGAACTAGAGAAATTGTGTTCAAATGGTTCTCACGATGTGATATATTTCTGAGAGCCAACATATATTGGAATCTGACGCTACGCTTGAAACATTTCCAGTATATTGACGATTGAACATCATCGCAGAGCTATGAGTAAAACTTCAATCACTAGAATACGATAATAAACCTAGTACTGGAATTTTCACACGCACTAACTTATCTATCCTTCTTATTTAGTGGTACTGCGGACGCAGCGCATCGCCAAATCGAAACCTTTGTAATAATACCCACTTTCTCCGTCCGAAGTAGTAGGTCTCCACTTGAGATACAGTACATGGTCACCATAAAGCATCTCTAGAGCTAAGTGCAATGCACAACCAGTATGTAGAAGCATCAGAATGTCACGATTCTCTATAGTAGGTGGTACCTGAATACACCGATTAATGCTTTTCAAAAGCCCAATGGCATGTAGTTAACTAGGTTAACTATATTCACTTGTGCTAGTCGTATACACCCTAACACAAGTAATTAGAACATTTTCTTGCACACTGAAGAAATGCCATCCTTCTTTGAACACTTGTAGCATGTAGCATAACAAAATGTACATTTGTCTCTTATGTGCACATCCTTGCCACGTGGAACAGATGCATCATTCTGGTTAGGCTTTGAAGAATGAGATTGTGTAGAATGATCGTTCAATGTGGAAACAATTTAGGTCAAGTTGCACTTCTTGGTAAAGTTGTCGTCGAACTAAGTCAACTTTGCGTTTAACATCTTCTTATGTCAATGCTACTTTGATGCATTCAGGGAATATATGAAATCTATCCCTCAAAGCTCTATCTAAATAGTTTCCGAAGTTAGAAGTAGCTGTCAAAACTCGTATGCGATTGGTAAAGTTTGCCATAAATTTCGCTGTTTCCTCGTTGACCCCTTTAAAATGGCAACCCCCTGCCATCTATTTTGTTTGTAATGTGCTGTATATAGAACACACAATTCCATGAATGTTTTTGTTCTTGGATCATGCGGTGAACACGTGTCCGTAAGTACTCCATATATCTTCTTACAAAAGAGGCTAATAAATACACGAATCTTCCTATCATTTCCCCACCATTAAAAACTAAATAATAATAAAACTCTTTCTAAATGGCTATCAGCGTTCTCATTTTCGTTGTATTTCCCAATATTTTCAATTAACATTAATATAGAAACCGTGAATGTTTCTCACACAATCCTCATAAATTAAATGAATGTACATGTACACAACCGAGGTTATGCAGATGTAGCAGAATTTCAACATTCCCGTGTCGAGCTATCGCTATAACAGCTTGTTATGCAACGCCCAGGAAATGAGTACTCGAAACACCCACTTCTGATGATGATGATGATGATGGTGATGGTGATGTTTTACGGCCACGTTTGGGCGCATGGTAGGCTAAATGGGCCGAACGACCTCAAAGATGAAATACCTTTCAGATATGCCCACGTCGAGATTCGAACTCGGGTGGTACTGATATGTGGTCCAACACGCTACGAACTAGATCATGGAGGTTCCCCCTCCACGTCAGGGAAACATATTGTCATGAAATAGTAGAATAAATACATGGATTAGGATATCTATTTGGTCGCCAAATACTGAGCGAATAATCATCCAAATTTCACGCCTTCGTGAACAACGTTCTTTCTGAACCCCTCAAAATCCATGCAATTCTATAATCTAGGATACATATCAATGTTGGCCGTAAACTACTGAATCGTTCTACACCCAACATCCTTACACAGCGTAATCCAACTTACAAAAATAAACAAACAAACAAACAAACAAAAAGAGCACAACATAGAAAATAACGTCACATAATCCATCTAAGCAATGTACAAGAAAAACAACAACTAACTAACTCAACAACCAAAATAAAACAATAACAGAACATAATCGAACTAAAATAATGTAAACAAAACAAAAACAACAGAATACCACAACAAACAAAAAGAAAATAATAACATAGCATAATCTAACTAAACAATATAAAGAAACAAATTAACCAAAAACATAAAATAATATTACAACAAACTATTTAATATATACATTTGGGTAAACATATGTTATCGTAGATGCATCAATCATATGTACCATCGCTTGCTCTCACAGGCATATCTCAGTGACACACACTGACCTTTTTACCATTTATCATAAACAAAACACATACGTGACATTGAAATAGCGCTCATAATTCCATTCCGCCTAACATACTCTCACCTTTTACACGCGTTACACTGGACCCAATGACACAAGTGTCTGCCCTTAAGCAATCTTCGTTTTCGTTCCCTTTCCCTTCCTTTTGCCCTCTTTAAACCAGCTTTATATATTGCGTCCTCCCATTTTAATTAGTTTTCCCCCATAATTCCTCCCCCCTCTCTCTTCGACTCCTTTTTTAATTTGGGTAGGCCTGTCACTCTGTTCCTATGGATCGGTTGATGAGTGTTCCTTTTTTCAAAAACTGACTCACATAACCAACAGAGAAAGGCATACACTTCAGATGAGTCATCAACCATGGATTCATGAAGTTGTATCTGCCCAGAATCTGATGTTTGTGGTTCAGAAGAACCAGATGGTTGTATATCATCAGAATCACCCAGTTCAAACGAAACCGGAACACTAATGGCCATAGGCACCTTTTGGGACAAGTAGCAAATTTCCTTTCTGGATTAAATGGACAACTGCCAGTCACACAGAAGCTTACAGTAACCTTCACTAATATCATCTGGTGAGTGTCATAAACTGACTACAAATGGATCTGTAAAGTTTAGATAAAGATGGAAAACAACATTTGTCTATTGACTGCAGCCAGGATTTCTTCTGAGAAGGGAAGATAACGAGGTTTATGTTCTAGCATGTCATACACCGTGTGACTTTGGCGTTTAGTTCAAAACTAACACCAATGCACGCTGTAGGCCTCACTACTCTTGCAAACTACACCACACTGCCCCAAACCATTTAGCTCCCAGGCAGACCCCCATAACAGGATTTCACTTGTGAGGCCTATTTTCTGGTAGATGGAGCCTCCTCTGTTTGCACGCAAATCTAAGCTTGGATAATACATAAGACGTCAGTTAAAATATGTTCCATATCAGTTAATATCTAAGTTGATCAGCTGACCTTTTGGGGTTGTCACTTTCTGAATTCACATATTTGAACATTTGAAGTTTCAAATAAGTTATAATGAGTTATGGTATACTACAAGGAAGGAATTAGTGGGCCAAGGATGAGATACAACAAAACATGGACCATTGTAACAGGAGCTTCTTGGGTCAAGAAATGATTTTGGACAACGGCTGTTCTTAAGTTAATGATATGCATATTGATGTCATCTCTTCCTTTCCATAGTAATATCAGTGATATATTATCTAAGCTTGGTAATATATCAGCTGTCAGTCTGACCGACTCGCTATTCTAATACTGGTCCTGGTTAGGTCCATTGAACTGTATATACTATTCCGAACAATTGAGAAATAGCTAATAACACGAAACCTTCCACCTATTGCTGAAGTGTGGCCTTTGTCCTTATTGTTCAAACTCCGGGAGGGGGGGGCGGTGTTCCGTATCACATGTCACCATCTACGGAAATACGGGTAAGCGGAATACTGAACAGGGATAGGGGGATGAAGAGGAAAACATAAATCATACATACAACATTACTGAATAGATAAGATGAACACAGTTCTGTTAGAGATTTTCTTTAAATGTTAGAGATTTTCTTTAAATGTTAGAGATTTTCTTTAAATGTTAGAGATTTTCTTTAAATGTTAGAGATTTTCTTTAAATGTTAGAGATTTTCTTTAAAAGAGGTTATTTCGGAGAATGGCCGTTATTTTTTATTGAGATATACCCAGCACAGATTCTGGTGGACAGGACCGAATTAATAGATTAGAACGAGAAACATTTTGGATTGAAACTCTGGTATCATTAGAACCAACAGGGTTAAATAAAAGCGTTCGGATGATACCTTAGAATCAGCCGAAATGAGTGAATTCTAGCAATGCCGTTTTCTAGAACAAGCAATATGGCTTCAAAAATACTAAATAAGCATTCTGGAATATTTTAACCGAAGAGTTATTTAGAACACTACAAATTTAGTATCATCACTGCTTACACTAAACATGAAAGCCTCTCGGTTTATATAAATACCTTACCATCAACAGAATATCTCCTGAAGCTCTGAAAATGTTTCTCACAATCACACCTTCAGTAAAGCGTCAATCGCCCAAAACACTCGAACTAATCCCAGTGTTGCTATGTTTATAAAGCAATGAGATATCTAAATATTAATTGTCAAATGAGAAGCCCCGCCTACTTCATTTGATGTACATTTTAAATTTATTCGCATATTATGTCGGGCACTTTCACACTTGTTTAAACATATTAATTCTATTCAGTTGTCATTGGGATGTTTTCTAAACACCGGGGTACGTAGGTTCACAAGTAGAAAAAAGAGATTAAATATCACACCGCCTTTGTTAAAAAAGATCTAAAAGATTAGGTGCGTGCCTTCCCGGGGAAATTTGTGTATATAAACCTCGAGCAATACGGTAACGTTAGACAGTGAGCTCCGGTGGCCTAGTGGTTAAGCACCCGGAACTTGGTCCCAACGGTCGCAGGTTCGAACCCCGCAAGAGGTCGAAACTTTTCCAGGGATTAATTTCTCGGCTCACTACATCGTGGGTGGCTGACCACGTTAAATGGCGCTGCCGTCTCCACTGAATTATTTAAAATAAAGAGGGACGCTAAAAAACCCCCGATCATTTTGGAACGTTTCTCATTACTCACAATGAAAAACAACATCATAAAGCTACTTTCGTCAAAACCACATCATTCTCTCAAGCAAACATCCAAGTATTTAAAGAAAACCTAGATGCACAAAATTTCCAGTTCATTAATAACATAGAATGCCCCAATACTGCATACGACCAATTCATGAAAATATATTCTCCTATATTCAACAAATCCTTTCCTCTCCATGAGTCAAATTCTTCAACATTTTTGAAACGACAGCCTTGGTTGATCAGTGGACTTCTGACATCATCTCGTACAAAAGTTAAATTATTCGCCAAAAAAACTAAACAAACCTACCTGTGAAAATATACAGAAATATAAATCCTTCAATAATAACTTTTAATACATTAAAGCGGAAAATGAAAGCTTCATATTATAGACAAATACCTGAAGAACATAAACATGACAGTAAAAAATGTTGGTCAATACTAAAGCAAGCAATAGGAAAACTTGGCAATAAATCGTCCTTGCCTAGCGAATTTCTCATAAACAATATTCCGGTTTCAGACAAAAAAGAAATAGCTGAAAGCTTCAATATATTCTTTGCCAACATAGGTACTCGTACAAGTCATAACGTTCCCCCATCAAATAAATGTTTCTCATCATTCATGACTCAACCATTACGTAATAGCATTTTCATCCAATAGGTGTCGCCACAAGGTATCATTGACATTACTAATAAAATTAAACCTAAATATAATTCCGGACAGGATAAAATATCGGCAAAGCTAATGAAAGCAACAATCACAGATATAATTAACCCGATCACTCATATTATTAATCAATCTTTACAAACAGGTATAGTTCCAAATAAAATGAAAATAGCCAAAGTCGTGCCAATATTTAAATCTTCTAATCAATCACTTCTGAAAAATTATAGACCAATTAGCCTTCCGTCAGCATTTTCAAAGGTACTAGAAAGAGCGATGTACAATCAATTAATGACATTTTTAACAACAAATAATATTCTTTATAAGCATCAATATGGGTTTCGTCCAAATCATTCAACAATTCATCCCATTGTTCATCTACTCAACCACTGTGGCGAAGCGGCATCTAAATCATCTCCAGAATATACACTTCAAACCCTATGTGATCTATCAAAGGCCTTTGATGTCATAGACCATGAAATATTGTTAAACGAATGATTTAGATATGGAATAAGAGGAACAAGTAAATGACTGGTTTAGAAGTTATTTGTCGAACCCGGTTACAATATGTTGACAGAGATAGAAATAAATCATCGACTCTAACTGTTAGCTGTGGAGTCCCACAAGGATCTATACTTGGACCACTACTGTATTTAATTTATGTTAATGACATTGGAAATTCTTGTCAATGTAATATTTTGTCATTTGCTGATGATACAACCTTGTATGTGTCGCATTCAAATATTAATGAATTGTTTTCAATTGCCAATAAACAATTTATATATATATGTATATGTATGTATATATATTTGTATCGATTGATGCCATTAATTTTTAGCTGTAGTTTTATATGGTCTTACTTCGACTGTACCGATTCTATCACGTGAAGGCTTTACAAAACATACATGTATATGTACTTATCAGTATGCGGTTCGCATGGCGAAGTTTTTCCACCTACGAGTTCTATCTCTTGTTACCAGCTCACACACAAACACCGGCTGTTACAAGTTATTGTGATATAAAATAGTATGGGGCCTACGGGAAGACAGTTATTTAGCTACATAGGTCCCCCAATTTGCACAAATGAATTATTATTAATGTATAAAATATAAGTTGTAAAAATATGTAAGTGAAAATCGGAAAATAAATTCGTCGTCATCTCATTGTCACTGTCACTGTCACTGTCACCAGTCCCAAACCCGCTAAGCAACAAAACTCTAAAAATTGAATCACCTAAGGTTTTGGTGTCTGGGAGTAACATAACCATGTCAGATCGTTACCGGGGTTAGAATGCTTATATTATTCCATTTATTGCTATTTTTCAGCTGCTGGATGTTTCTTTAAAGGAACACTTTACAAAAATGTATACCTCTTCAGGTGCAGTAATTTACACGAACGGTGTTCTGGATAACTCCTGTCTAGCTCTATTTCCGGAGTCCCGCCATGTTGTGGATGGCGATTCAGGGTTTTCAAAGCGACGCCATAAAGACAGACTATGACGTCAGTCTGAACATGTTAGAATGGTTTCAGATAGCGAAGAAAATTCAGATGAATGGTATTCGGTGCGTGTTAGTGGGCTATATTTGGATATGGTCGATCAAGGCGAATACGGTTATCGGAGGTTTCCAGATCAGGATATCTGATAACGCGCCTCACGGTGATTACCATCCTGGAAGCTACCCTCCACTGTTATGAACAAACTGTAATGTTTGTTAACACGCTGAGGCTATATATAGGGATTTAATTTTCACTTAGGTTAGAGAAGAACTTTGACGCCAGACCAGTCGGACGTGTATTGATACATGGTTCATATAGGTAGGATTTATTCAGTTATTCGAACCCAGAATAAAGCTGAGGTCAGCATCTGAGGTGTCGAAATGTTTTATATACAGGTTTCTTTTGGACCACAGAAAATTACTGTTGATTGTAAACTGTGGTGTCAAAATAGCTTATGATATGTATGTAGCAAGTCACCATTGAACCACACGCACGGTTGTTTGCTGCGAGCTGTGGTATCAAATGATATGTTTTTACGTGCTTCCGCTTTGTATACGTGGCCTGCATGTAGCGCTTTCCTGCGGCGTGACATATTTGTCGCGTACGAAAAGCGAATTAGCTGGTTCTCACAGGCTGATGAGTAGACCAGACACATGCTTAGGTATACGCACACATCTATCAATATGTGGAGGTATGGAACATTTTATTTTAGATTAACGTATTTATAGTTGTATTTGTATTTAGATTTATGGAGGTAGGTATCGAAGGATGTTTAGATATGTTGATGCTCTGTGCTTGTTGCCTCTTACTATGTACCCTAAAACACACAAACTCACTACCACCACCACCACCACCACCACTCACCACCACCACCACCACCACCACCACCACCACCACCACCACACCACCACCACCACTCAACCACCACCACCACCACTCACTCACTCACTCACGGAATTGTTTTGAATCTATAGCCATTATAGTCCTATGTTTCATTTACTCCTGATTCAAGCGATATTTAGTTTTCGTAAATAAAATCTAGTTTTACAGGAACAGACAAAGACGTTATTCAACTATAAAGAATTTCGCGGTGCACCTCTGACTGTAAGACTAGGGAGCACGCTTCTCGATACTTAATTGTATAAGAGCAGTTTGACTTTAGGAACAATTGATATCTTACACAATAACTCGACAACCTCTATTGCGATACCTTCCATCAAGTTGTAATGGGTGAGTTACAAATTGCATTTTATTTTTTTAATGTAAATCAGGTAACGATAACTATAAACCAAGTTTCCTAGTTTAGTTAATTCGTAAAGCGTCAACCAATTGGCACTTATTTCAGATGTTTTTATCTATTCAAATTGTCCAACCTGATACTTGTTATTCTGACCAATCTTATTTTGATACAAAAACCACCCTATGTTGCTAAATGTAATACAACAAACCTACAACGTTGAACGAATATAATCTGCTTTATAGTATGAACTGGTGTCCATTAGAAAGTCATCCCGAAAACTCGGATCATCGTGTCGGATATTATTGTAGGCATCCATGTCTAGATTAATGTCATGAGCCTATTGTTTATCTAGTGTTGCAGCCTCCACTTTGTGGTGGATATTATAAATGAGTCATTTCTTGAAAGGTTTATATCTGTTTTGAAACATACACTTAATCAAGGTTGATTTCCGGGGCGCCTCCGTGGTCTAGCGGTAGCGTGCTGGACCACAGATCACTACCACCCGTGTTCAAATCCCGGCGTGGGCATATCTGAAGGTTGTTTCGTCTTTCACTTCGTCTCATTACCTTTGGAGGTCGCTCGGCCCATTTAGCCTACCTTGTGCACAAAAGTGGCAGTAAAACATCAATCATCAATCAATGTAGATTTCCCTTGTTGGGTATATACAGAGATATTATATCGAATATTGTATCACACCATACAGTGCCGTTGAATGGATATTACTCGTAAATGTGCTTTAGTAAATGTGCATTTCAAAGAAAGTATGCACAAGATTTAATTAACTTTGATATGTACTTCATTCTAATAAGAAATACTGTGGTATACAAACATTCATATTGTATCTGTTTCGGCTTCTTATACGTATTTCCCCGTTTGGTGGTATGCCATTTTAACCCTTCCTCGCAAAGCGTCTTATGTATGTAGAGATGTATGTATGTATAGTTTTGTTTATTTAGATAAATGAACATTTATCGGTTTATATTGATGCTTTGGTCTTAGGTCTCTGAGACAGTGAAATAATATATCTTCAGCCATACATGACCAATGGAAAGTTGATCATATTTAATTTTCACATACTTTATTTCAGCTCGCCCGAAACTCTACGTACTGCTATTTTTGTTTTCACTGTTAATTGTTAATGCGATCTTACTAATGTCGCAAAAGTTAACCCGTGACACTGACGTATGGAAAGAAAAATGGAAACATTTAGAGATTAGAGCATTTCGCAATTTGTCAATACACAGGGCACACACACCACCGAAAAGGAGATCTCTATATGAGAAACTCTACGGCCTTGAAAAAAGTACGAACAGAATCAAAGGAGATCTGGTCAATGTGGATATCACTGACTATCGTTATTATCTCATAGAACCCTCGATCGATCTAAGCCTCATCCACGAAAGTACCATTTTAGTATTTGTAGAAAGTAAAGATTCTAATCGTGAAAAAAGAAAACAAATACGAGATACGTGGGCCAATAGAAAAGTGTACAGTGAATACCATCATAATCCAATATATGTGATATTCGCCGTAGGATTATCTCCAAATGTTTTTCTATCAAACAAAACTGATCCAATATTACGAGATGTGATTGAGGAAGCAGATAAGACCAAGGACATTCTGCTGTTGAACATGATGGATATTTATGACAATCTGACAATTAAAGGATTCCTGACGATGATGTGGATAGCGAGTCAGGGTTTTCAAAGCAACTACGTCATGAAGACAGACGATGACACAATTCTGAACATGTTCGCATGGTTTCAGATAGTGAAGAAAATTCAGATGAATGGTATTCGGTGCTTGTTAGTAGGTCATATTTGGAAGAAAGCATCAGTACGTAGACATAATAAGTATACGGTCGATCAAAGCGAATATTCTTATCAGAGATACCCGTCTTATGCGAGCGGATCGGGATATCTGATGACTCGTCTCGCGATGGTTAGGATATTGGAAGCAGCCCTCTATTTGCCGTCCTTCATCCTAGAAGATGTATATTTTACTGGAATCATTCCTCATCTCACTGGAATTCCACTGGTCTCTATCCAGATGTCTTCCTATATATCCTTCCAAAATAACATCAATCGTAAAGAAGTGAGGAAGGCTGGCGTGGTGTTGCTTCATGTACCAAAGAGCTCCAATTATACAAGTATTTGGAATATTTTTCTCGAACGCAAGAATTATGGACGTGAAAACACCGACGGACATCGGAAGGATTTGGTTCCCGTTGGCTTATGGAGTGCTAGTGATGTTTCGACTCGGTTACCTCCAGAATGGAGTCTCCTGAAGAACATTAGTCTCATTAGCAGTTGCAGTAAATCACTGTTAAACGTACACTGGGAGATAATGGTATAACTGAACGAGCTCCCATGAGAGATGCCGCTCTGGAATCGTGTGAGCTATCTCCTTTAAGCCTATTTTTTATGTTTAATATGTAGAGATAGTTTGGTAACAAATCGAATTTTTAACATTTAATGCTTGATAGCTGCCTAGTCGCCTTACAAACTTGGCTATTATTGATGACGTCAATCATTACGCATGCATCCGTTATGTTGGAGATTAGTGAATGTATTCGATAAAAAAGATGGTAACTATATATCCAATGCTACCATATATTGGGATTAAACTTTCATATAAAAAGATGGTTAGTTATACATGAATATGAATACCGGTATTGGCTTGTAAATATGAATAATGCTAGAGGTAACTGTACTAAACTGTGTGTTGATAAAGTTGGTCACAAGAAATATACCTGGGAATATCGCTTCAAATTGTCGAATTATCTTTAGTATATGCATGTAACTGATAGGGATATATGTAAAATTAATAAAACGGTAAAGTGCTATTGTGTTTATGATTAATCGTTGTAAAGACGTTGATTATTATACTATGTGTCAGGTATGCAAAGTATATTTCTTTAATGCATTCGTGGAGCCTTAATTACAATCCCTATTTAATTATTAATATACCTGGTTACTTTATTCCAGATAACAACACCAACATAGTCTTATATACATACGTCTTATCTACACTGTCACTTCGTAGCTATATATTTCTACACATGTTATATATAGACCAGTTATACACATGAGCAATCATGTGTATCTGTTTGGTATCTAATTTGGCTAACGATCGTGTAATGCCTCAACCGTATTTCATCATGAAATAAACAAATTTATAACGTATGCCGTCTATCTTATGTATACATGTTAAATAGCTCGGTCACTCAAATGTTGCTAGTGTTTCTGTTAATATAAATGTTGCTAGTGTTTCCTGTAATATATATATATATATATATATATATATATTTTATATATATACAAACTTAGGTGTATTATAAGTATACAAAATAAGTTTTGGATATTTTGTCACTAGAAAGGTTAGTTCTAGCGCTATCGTTCGGCTTACAGTCAGACCCGTATTAAAACAATAGAAGAGCCCCTAGGCGTTTATTTACTTAGCACACTCAATTACTACGTCAGACAGAAATAATATATATATATATATATATATAATGGCGAGTGTGTGCGTATGTATGTTTGTGCGTGCGTGCGTGCGTGTGTGTGTGTGTTTGTATGTATGGAGAAATATATATGTACACAAAATGCACCAAAATACAAATTGACGAATTCCTAGTCCCCGGCGGCAGTGACTTGTCCAAGTTGTTAGGTTTCCGGCTTATACAGACAAATACCAGAGCTACACCTTTTGTATCATCTTTAGCTATTATATACTTAACAGTT
This sequence comes from Paralvinella palmiformis, assembly GCA_025642065.1. Classification (NCBI taxonomy): domain Eukaryota; kingdom Metazoa; phylum Annelida; class Polychaeta; order Terebellida; family Alvinellidae; genus Paralvinella; species Paralvinella palmiformis. The sequence goes on along the minus strand of JAODUP010001154.1, from coordinate 28,163 downwards.
TTTTCCGTTTTTCAACAAACCGACAAGTGTTAACTGTTCCTGTCGCCGACATAGCTGTCTCGCGATTTTGTTTTATATTCTGGCCTCAACTTTCTACTTTAGAAAAATTAGATAACATCATCCTAGCTGAAAAAAACCCGGCATAAATGCTAACATACAGACCGAGAGACAGATACACACGCATATCGGGTGACTGATCACAACATAGACACCTAGACTTACTGTGCGCGTGTGTGTATGTGTGTATGTGTTTTAGCATACTTATAATATTATATAATGGGACTGGCTCAGAAAATTAACATCTAAACCTCCTTAGAGACCTATACCTTAAATACTAAACAATGGATTGTTGCTGGACTAGAACGAAATATCGCCTAAATTATGAGTAAATGCTATGATTTACTCAAACCTAACATTTAATTCCCATACCTTTCCTTTCATCACTTAGTGAAATTTCATGCACACCTAATTTAGCGTTCCTTGGTATATGCAGTTAAGTGTGGTGTGATTTAAATTGAGGTTTTGTTAAAGGCGTGAGGGTACTGTGCGTGTGTGTATGCGTGCTTGTGTGTATTTACCTGATTTCAATGTTGTCCTCAAAGTAGGTTATATTGGCCAAGCGACCTCCAAAGGCAATGGCATGAAACGAAAGATGTCACACCCTTATGATATGTTGGCTTCTAGATTCTGTTTTATGATAAAGTAAATTATGAACGGAGCAAATTTTCAGTGCACAAAGTTAGGATTTAAACAGAAACACTTCATGTCGTAGTATGACCAGCCAAGTAAATAGGAACATCAATGCATATTGATGGCTCTTGATTGTCGCTAATTGCCTGAGATTCCCTGTTCAACCAGCTAAAATATATATGATTTATAAGTCATTACAATTTAATAATATCAGAGTACTGGTGGATTCGATGTGTCTAATAGGTGGAATGTATCGCATTTACTGTCTCAATAAGGAATTATGTTTGTTAGATTATGAGTGCTTATATTACATTTCAGTTCGCTTCAATACCTTTGTATCCTATTATTTAGCCTACCATGTTTACAAATGTGGCCGTAAACACAGCACCATATAAGCATTTAGTGTCACCTGTAATATAGTTGAGCCTGTAGATATGAGGAGTGGCTGTTTCACCGGAAACCAACTGTGCATATCAATTTGAAACAACCTGTTCGTGATAGTAGACGTCCATTTCAAAATTAGTATTAACATCTGTTAGGAGAGACTTCTACGTATACGGGATCTGTGGAGGTGTACGGACCAATCAGGACACAGCCTTTGTTTGCTTAGCCATTAATCGTCCATATAGAAGGGGGACTGTTTGTTTGACTCCTCCTACTGGATGTTATTGGTCATGTTGTTGTTTTCAATATACCTTAATAAGCTCAGAGGATAAAGGGGTCATACACGTCTTGCTTCTGTGACTGTAACTGGTGTTGTACAACAAACAGGGATCATGAATTGACTATTGTTAAAACTGATATCTCAATTTTTATCAACAAATGATCAACTCTGCCACAGAAGAACGTCATGCCGGCACAACCTCGGGACTGCAAACATTATATATTAACACTTTCACAACAGACTTAATTTACACTATACAAAGTTTATAATAACAAGTGTTAGGCTTATTACAGACAAGCTGACTCTAGCTAGCATTGACTGATAATTGTATTCTTATATACCAATAAGGATAATTGTATATGTAACTAAAGTTGTTATACAAAACACACCAACCAGGCTACGTGTGCCCAATGTCATTGCTCGAGATACGATACAGTGTTTCTATTTGTGAGTCAGGAGTACTTATTATTATTATTATACCAAACACATTCTTTCCATAATTAAAGCCTGGTCAAAAGCGCTTAACTAAAAACCATATATGACAAATATAATACGATTAGTTTCATAACAAACTGTATAACATAACAAAGTAGTCACCAAACCATCTACATCACATTGCGTAGTTTGTAACGCGGAGAAAACAACAATATCATGCTTCAGAGCTTCCACATCTATGACACATAGCCTTCTATGGGAAACAGTCTTTTGTGTGTGAGTAGGTTAGTCCAGGTTTGTGGTAAAGCCTATAGCGAAGTGTGTACACGCGTGAGCGTCCCAGGGTGGCTGCAAAGTCCCAAATCAGTGCTGGTGACGTTCGATATGATGTGATTGGTGGCGTCTAATGTATGGCCGAGCACAGGTTATACTGCAATAAGACCCTACAATGTCTGCTACAGTAGGTACATATAACGTATTCAGTATTTGGTTATTTGCATTCACATAAATCCGTTATGATTGTTTGGTTCAAACAAAATGGATATGTGTATTGAATTATTTAATCCCTTTATTTAGTTTACGTACAACCATATATAGTTACAGCATGATTTCCAATCATGATGCATCCATATAATAAATATGCTCCGCATTTACTCGGGTATTTTGTACACGGTACTATTGTTGCTGCCATTCACAGGATTAACATTTTATACTAGGATTATTGAATAGGCTTAGTGTAAGTTGATTCCGATAACATATGAGGGTATCAAGCAATTTGTTCAATTAAGTTTACAGCATTTTGGCTCAATTGCTTGATTTTATATTTCGCTATAATTGCCTTTTGTTGTATGATGAGCACATCTCATTGCGGCTACTCTCCATATTTCCGTGTTTGCTTTATTAATAATAAGTATACTGTTTTGGGGCTACTATGCGCATGTGTATTTTGACATCTACTGAACAATATTTATAGTTTTTTGTTAACTTCTTACTCCAGGCTGTTCCTGGCGTTTGTCATTGCTTGATTCACGTGACTCGTATAGCTTTTACAAGCTATCCAGGGCGAGACTTGTTTAATGTATACCCGTAGAAATAATTTACAGGTTTGCTTTGCTTAAGAACACGTTTGCATACGTTTGTATAAGAGTTAATGGTGATGATGGTGATAATTGATGTTTTGCGGCCACTTTTGTGCACATGGTAGGCTAAATGGGCCGAGTGACCTCCAAAGGTAATGAGACGAAGTGAAAGACGAAACAACCTTCAGATATGCCCACGCCGAGATTCGAACACGGGTGGTAGTGATCTGTAGTCCAACACGCTACCGCTAGACCACGGAGGCGCCCTATAAGAGTTAATGATTTAAGATATTGGTAGATAGAGAATTAATGTACTATTCATATATATGGGTGTTTACCTGTATATCTTTGACTACCTAATAAGTAGCCTAGAACTATGCCCTAGCTGTATATTTGGTTATGGCTAATTTAATCCTTATGTGTGATAATTATTTCAAATCATATATTTAATCTAGTATTTATTGTTATTATCCAGGAGCATATATTGAAACAGTTTTGAGAGTTAATACCCGTCGCTTCGTGATAGATGTCCGTTGTACAAACTCTATGATAGTACATTGAGATACATTGTAGATCAACATGCACCTTTAAGGACAAAGGAAATGCCAAGCAGACCAATGCTTCCATGGTATAATAAGAACAAACACGCTGCAAAGAGACACAGAAGGTATTGTGAGCGGCTGTGGATAAGGACCAGTTTGTGTGTTCATTTTGAAATGTTCAAGGTCAGTAAAATTATTGTTAAAAATACCCTTGTCTCTGCTAAATCTGAATATTATAATAAAAAGATCAAAGCATCCAAGGGAAATCAAAGGACTGTTTTCAGTTTTGTGAATAAAGTATTACATAAAAGTCAAACTGTCCTCCCAAATAATATCAACTCAGATAAAGATATGGCCCATTGTTTTAATAACTTCTTCTGTCAAAAAATATTAAATATACAAAGTGGGTTCCAGTCCAGCACCTTATCACAGGGTAAGCCATTGGTCCTGCATATCCGTGATGGATACATTTGAGCCTTTTACAGAGACTGATATCAGACAGTTGCTGAAAAGGTCATCTAATGCTTTCTGTGCAGTCGACCCTATGCCTACATGGCTTGTGAAAGATTGTCTGGATATTCTGATAAACCCAATTACAAATATAGTTAATAAATCATTACCTCTGGGTGTTTTCCCAAGATCCATGAAAGCTGCCCTTGTAAAACCATTAATAAAAAAACACACTATGGACTGTAATATTCTAAACAATTACAGACCTATTTCAAATCTTACATTTTTATCTAAAGTTATAGAAAAGGCAGTTGCTTTCCATCTAAACAAATATTTAATCAATGATAACCTTAATGAATCACTACAGTATGCCTATAAAAGTGGTCACAGCACTGAAACAGCCTTGGTTCGAGTGAAAAATGATATTATGATGTCAATTGATCAAGGTAAGCCAGTAATACTTGTTCTTCTGGACCTGTCTGCTGCATTTGATACAGTTGACCATAATGTACTTTTCTCTAGGTTAAAAGACATGTTTGGTCTGTCAGGTAAAGTACTTGAATGGTTTAGATCCTATCTGGAACAACGCTCCCAGAGAGTGTCTGTTCATGGTATTTTATCCGGCATTCAGTTTTTGTTATCTGGTGTACTACAGGGTTCAGTTCTCGGTCCTCTGGTTTTCACAATGTATACCCGTCCTCTTGGGATCATTGCGCAGCGATATGGGGTTAAATATCACTTGTATGCTGATGACACACAGCTGTATATATCACTGGATCCTGACAATGAGTTAAATTTCTCCTCTTCCTTGAAGAATTTAGAACATTGTATTGCTGATATTCAGCTATGGATGACTCAAAATCTTCTAAAACTAAATGATAATAAAACAAATATTTTATATTTGGCATCATCACATTGTGTTAAATCCCTAAAGACACCAGCATTACAGATGGGTGCATCTTCGATTACCCCTAATGGGTCAGTAAAGAATCTAGGGGTTATTTTTGACCAATGTATTAACATGCATGAACATGTCACATCAGTATGCCGAGCTGCCTACTACCATCTTAAGAACACCCACTGTTTAAAAGCATTCTTGACATAAGAAGCACTTGTAACTGTAGTTCATGCCTTTGTTACATCTCGTATAGACTATTGTAACTCCATGTTACATGGCATATCTGATTATAACATTAATCGCCTTCAGCGAATTCAGAATAGTGTAGCTCGCGTAGTGACAAATACTCTAAAATATGATAATATCACCCCAATTCTTCAAAACCTACATTGGCTACCTGTTAGACAGCGTATCCATTTCAAGATTATGTTAATAACTTATAAATCTATTAATGATATGGTGCCAGAATACCTGTGTGAACTGGTTTCCATTAGAAAGTCATTCCGAAAACTCAGGTCATTCAGTCAGATACTATTGCAGGTGCCAGTGTCTCGGCTCAAGTCATATGGTGATTGTGCGTTTAGTGTTGCAGCCCCCACTTTATGGAATAGGTTGCCGGCAAATATTAGAACTGCGTCGTCTCTTGGAAATTTTAAGTCTCTTCTAAAAACACACCTATTTAATGTCGCTTTCACAGATAAATAATTATTATCTTTGAAATCATTACATGGTTTTTACAGACTTATTATTTGGGGTATTATTATATTACATATTATTTGTACAGCGCCTTTGGATGGCTCCTGCTAGTAAGGCCGCTTTATTAAATATACATTATTATTATTATTATTATGATCTGCTGTGGACAATTAAGAAATTGATTTGTTTAAATAATGCTTTTAATGCTACCATTTCACGGAAGATTTTTGAACGACGTACGTGGGCTAAAAGAACAAAAAGCGACGAGGCGAAGACGAAGAGAATGAAACACCCTCTAGATATTACTAGGTCAGAATTTCAACCGTGGTGTTAGGAAGTATATGGAAAACTGCACTAATAATTATGATATATATTAACGCACTAATTAGTCAATATGAACTGGAAATAAAGAGTTACATCATGGTTCGGTTTAATGTAATCCGCTTTAACTTGTATATTATAGTTATTTGTCAATCGTGCAAATAACATGAGTAAAGTAAGGAAAGAAAGTCTCGTTGCAATACTATTATTTACAAGTTACCAGCCCAAAATTCTCCATCCAGTGATCCGGAACCTTGTTTGTAGTCTTGCCATTCTCTGTTGAATGATTCAGAGCCATCCTTCCGTCTCAACAATACCTACAATGTAAACATAAACGATTTGCAATCAGCGACACCTGATCGAGTCGCCGACTTTATGCGTCACGGTAACGAAAAGGGGCAAACAAACAAACAAACAAACAAACAAACAGACAGACAGACAGACAGACAGACAGACGAATAAACAATCAAACAAACGTCATTGATATCTAGTGCAAAAGAAGCGTAAAAGAAACTCTTTGTAGACACAATTAAATGGCGGTGCCTGGCTTGATAAATTGGAGCAGATTTGAATGAATGCCAAATGCGCACGTATTTACACGATCGAAAGACAATGAACTATTGTTATATTTTTAGAATTTCTGCCCCAGTTTTTCTCATCGATGTGCTTCAAGGCTATTTATAGTAAATCGATAAACAAATACGAAAATAGTCCAAATAAGAAGAAGGTAAAGCGAAATGCAAATACTCACGCACGAATATACGGACACACGGACAAACATACACACGCGCGCGCATGCACACACTCACACACGCACGCACGCATACGCACGCACATCTGAGTGAAGGATGTACATATATCCTTGGGTTTTATTAAACTTTAGATAACATCATGAAACAAGTCAAGGACCTTTCTCGAGAAAGATGATGATGATGATGATTGATGTTTTGCGGCTACTTTTGCGCAAATGCTAGGCTAAATGGGCCGAACGACCTCCAAAGGTAATGAAACGAAGTCAAAGATGAAACACCCTTCGGATATGTCCACGCCGAGATTGGAACTCGGGTGGTATATATATATATATATATATATATATATATATATATATTACAGTTAATCTGTTTAATCGGGTAATATGTATTTTACCTGAAATATTCAGGTAATCTATGTATAAGATTTCTGTTAGCAATAGAAGTATTACCTTAAAACTTCAGTTAATATACATATTACCTTATTATACAGATTATCTGTAACATATATATCTACACATGTGTACGCTATTGTTACAAAACGGCGTTTAGTACCATGTATCTTAGTTACTTGTAGTCAGTGGTCTGAGTTAATCCATTTATAACTCTATAAAATGGTTTGCGTACCTGATGTGAACCTCAGTGATGCGTCACATAGGGACCAGGAACTGTCCTCGACGGAATATGGTATTCTTATTATCTGGATTTCGTCGCATAGACAATTTTCCTTATCTCCAGACATCGTCTTCTGGATTAAAGTACAGGTAGACCATCGACCTGTCCACGTCTTTGTTTCGGCGCCAGATAATGGGCTAGCATAAGGGTAGCCGCCACATTTCATATTGGTTCTTATCAGAGCTACGTTGGTGGGATGTCCTTTTTCGGGTGGAAGCTGAATTCGAAAATGGCTGAATACTGATATTTGTACATCGTCGCCAAGACTGAATATTGTGCGTGTGTCATTAGAATCATCAGTTAAGAAGTCTTCCTCGTCGGGAATGAGGCTTTGTCGCTGAAAGCGAACTGGAAGATAGCCTGTTATGTAATAGAAGATGAAGCTGAATTTGTTTCGACTTTGTGTTTCATTTACTTATATATGTTATTAGGTGATTACGTAATTCAGGTAATGTAACAATCAACGGGCATATTAACTTACAAAATACATATTTTGCGGTTATAATCAGGTAGGAAAGTAAAACGTCCGTGAATGTCATCTTCCTCCAACAGCCTCTACTAAGGTACTTATGGAGTTACAATTATCGAATGTATTAAGACTCTACCCGGAGAAAAAATTAGATTAGATATTGTGGTTAGATATAATGATGGCACGAGTCTCGTGGGATCACCTTTTGTTTGGAGGAGAATTTGTAATCATAAATATTCGGTCAATCTTAAAAAGATAAATGTTATTACTTAACTATTATTTGATATTGAAATTGGAAATAAATACTACTACTACTACTACTTCTTTCAAATATATATATATATATATATATATATATATATGCGCGTGTGTGTATGTGTTTTTGTATCAACATTTCTTCTCATTTCCCCAGAATGTCTGGCATCAGTATGTCCAAAAACATTCATTAAACATTTGACAATTCATCAATAATTTAAATATTTTATGAAAGAAATACAGATAACATGATTATCATTATCGATCATAGTAATGCCTGCCTTCAGTGTTTTGAATATTAATATTACTAATATTACTACTAATAATAATAAAACTAATAAAGCATATTCTTAGTATTATTACTATTATTATGATTATTATTTCTGCTACTACTACTACTACTACTACTACTACTATTACTACTACTACTACAAAGTGCTATTTTTCATACTTGCTGTGAATCCGTGATATATTTATCGACTTACCATGAATTTGTCGACCAGATTCAACTAAAGCTATGTGCCGCTAACCTGATTAACTCGGATAGACACTCCGTCGCCGCCTGAAAGTAGGAACCTCTAAGGTATCCAGAGAAAAAGCTCCGACGATTTATTCGGTAGAGTTATTCGAGACTAAATCGAGGACATTTTACAGTTCAGCTTTACACAAATACACCTAATAATGTTTTGATGTCTCTTACAATGTTTGAAAGGAAGTTCATCAGGGCCGGTCGGACGTAGACCGTACAGATTTCTAAAAGGAGACCATTCAGATTATATGAAACATTCCAGAGGTTGTTCGTTGCTAATAGCAACATATATATTTATAATGAACCTGTGCGCATACTACCGATATGAAAAACAACAACTACGGCCTTTAGATGACGACAATAATTTCCTGAGGTCATTTGTTTGTAGCACTTAGTATCACCAAAAGGCAATTCAGACCAGGAACAAACAATAAAAGCAATCTCATTTATATATATAATTGAACAGGAATTACCTTTGAATTTGACCCCAGACCACTTGAGGGCGCCTCCATGGTCTAGCGGTAGCGTGCTGGACCACAGATCACTACCACCCGTGTTCGAATCCCGGCGTGGGCATATCTGAAGGTTGTTTCGTCTTTCACTTCGTCTCATTACCTTTGGAAGTCGCTCGGCCCATTTAGCCTACATTGTGCGTAGAGACTGTGTTTCCAGGTCCATGCGTTCTAAGAAAAGTTGATCTAGAGCTGTATATTCCGTGCACTATTTGCGTCTTTGGAGGCACGCCGTTTAAGTGTTTGGCCTGGTTATCCAGCATTTAAATGACTGTAGCAGACACAGTACGCTCTTAAAGCATGTACTCCTTACTCAGGAATAGAAACACTGCATCGCATCTCGAGCGGTGGCATTGGACACAGCTCGTGTGGTTGGTGTGTTTTATATAACAAGTTTAGTTGTATATATAATTCACCTTAGTTGTTTGTGGGAATAGAATTATCTTTCCTAGGTCCAGTTATGTCCAGTCTGTACTATGACATTCAAGGCTAACTTTAGTCTCCTTGTCATTAATAAAACCCTATATTATAATTATAGTTTGTATAATAGACGTTAGGTCTGATTTGAAAATGTTAATATATAGAACGGCAATTCCGCCATAACGGTCTGCTAAAGCGCCGATGTAATAGTGACGAGTAGGTCATAGTATTTATTGGATTTGTATGTTTATGAGGTATTTGACCCTCCAGCAAATATCACAAGGCATATTATGCTGCGGTTGTTGCAGAGTTCCGTTTTCTATGCGTGGAGACTACATTTCCCGGTCCCCTATTGAAGAAAAGTTGATCTAGAGCTGTATATTCCATGTACTATTTGCGTCTTTGGAGGAACGCGTTTAGATGTTTGGCCTGGTTATCCAGCATTTAAATGACTGTAGCAGTACGCTCTTGAAGCATTATAAGTACTCCTGACTCAGGAATAGAAACACTGCATCGCATCTCGAGCGGTGATTGGACACAGCTCGGGTGGTTGGTGTGTTTTATATAACAACTTTAGTTGTATATAAAATTCACATTGGTTGTATGTGGGAATAGAATTATCTTTCCTAGGTCCAGTTATGTCCAGGTTGTACTATGACATTCAAGATTAGCTCTAATCTGCTGGTCATAAATAACATTTAAGAACTACAATAGTTAGAATAGCAGAAATTAGGTCAGGTTTGAAAATGATAACATAGTTCAAACAGTATCGAAGCTTTGACGCGCCCTTACGGTTTGCTTCAGCGCAGATGTCAGTCTTTTAATAGCAATTAAGCTAAACAGTTTTAATAGTAGTCACTTCATGACGCCTGCCCGTTGTAAAAACTGATCTTTGAAGACAGTGACAATTGGGTTATATAGTTTATATAGTATTGCTTTGAAGAAAGATACAGCAATTGAAAAATAGCTATAAGTAGAGCTGCTTAGATAATTAAGCTAAACATTCTCACTACTGCCGTGATCTGACTTGGGTGTTCTACTCCCAAACTCCACGGCTGTAGGTGATTCGCTTTTTGTTTTTGCTTGGCGGCTTAGGGACTAGGGTGAGACTACACATGTCTCAGCAAGAAAAGTCGCCACTCTGGATTCAGTCCCCTGAAGAAACGTCCAGAGTTTGAATTCACGGTTTGAGATTCTCTGTGCCTGTGCCTTATTATACACAGCTAAAACACACACACACACACACACACACACACAGAGAGAGAGAGAGAGAGAGAGAAGAGAGAGAGAGAGAGAGAGAGAGAGAGAGAGAGAGAGAAAGGGAGACAGACAGACAGACAGACAGACAGACAGACAGACAGACACATGTGGAGGTGTAGAACATTTTATATTTAGATTGATGTATGTATAGTTTTATTTATGTTTATGGTGGTAGACTACTCAAAGGATGATTATACATTTTAAGGCCAGTTTTATATATATATATATATATATATATATATGTATATATATATATATATATATATATATCCTAAAACACACATTGCCCGTGTCTGTCGTCAGACCTATTTCATTCCAGATTCCTTATTACACCAATGTAAAAAAGGTATGTCGTTATTACACCTCTATTAGCCTTGCTATGTATAATGTATAATTTATAATTTTGTTCTCTTATGTGGTCTGGCGAAATGTCCTATTAATTTATACAATGTAGCTTAATGGATTTATACTCCTGGAATCGTGTGTTAGTCCATCTCCATGTCTATTAAGCTGTAGATAGGTTTCCCCCATGTTATGAGTAATTAAGTTACACCGATATAGACAAATAGTTGAATGTATAGGTATTATAATCCCGACGTATCATGTCGTTATTACAATATGTCAAACTCTGTTAGCTTTGCCATGTATAATGTAGAATCGGTATTGTTGCCTCAACTAAATTATAACGACATTAATTGTTAAAAGCAGACATCCATGTGGTATCAATCATTCATAGGATGACAAAAATGATGTAGATGGATGTAATTGTCAATTGTGCAAGTTTATAAGTAATGTATAATTGCAGCAGAGGCATGTTAAAATAATTCATAAAATCTAAATAAGTGAACATTTGAAAATCCAAGATGGCAGCAGTCTTGCACTTATGGACATAACTTTGCTGAGATCGATTTGATTTGAATGATATTGGCATCTATTTGTATATTTATGCATATGCGAAGCCATTTATGCTCCTTTTTAGTCCTTTTAAATATACAATTATCATATTTGAAGCTATTTTAGCATAATGGTCTGTGCACATATAACTAGGGTACGGCAAAGGGCAAAGTGTAAAGATTGTCCAGCTGGGTTGGAGCAACTGACTACATCACATCCACATGCCGCAGTGCAATGCATTGTCTTCTTGAAGCAGGAACTTCGGGCAGTCTTGCACTTTGACTTCCAGCTGTATGTCACCGGTTCCATGCAGGCATCTGGGATACGGGGGGAGTCTTGTCCAGACTGCTGTCAGGGAATCTGCATCCTTCTTCTAGGGCGTGGTGGTAACTGAGCGTGGAACATCTATGAGTTCTTTGGTTGCTTGCAACCAGATCTTTGCCTGGTAGTTGCCACGTATTGCATGAAGTTCCAGTGCATCTCTAATTGGAGGCAACATATACAGACCCTTATTGGCCTTACCAAACAGCTGCAGTCTGTCATGGTTGGTGGTTGGCTATTCCAGTATACCATATAGGTGAGACACACACTCTTCAACTGGTGAGGGCTCTCCACCATGAACAACTCCGTGGGTGCTTCTGGAATGTTTTCCAGCAAGACTTCTTTCCATGATCACAGCCCCTCAGTGCATGGAAGCTGTGATGCTTCTTTAGTGCATTATAGAACCATGAGGTTCCACTAGTCGTTCCTTCATATTGGCAATGACTGTCTGCATATCTCTCACCTCTGCAGATCACTGAACACCTCACTTAGTGCAGTGTCGTTTTTTGCCAGGGACACCAGAGGTTTGTCCATACTATCTGAGTAGGTGTCTCCATTCTCTTCTGCTGATTTCATGTGTACTCTGAACACATCAGATACTCGTAACAAACCTTTTCACATCATCAGCATCACGCCTTGTTCGAGATGGAAGACTACCAGAACGGCAGAAAACAGTCTCCTTATCGTCATCTTCTAGATTATAGAGTGACATAGTTTCTCGTAAATCCGTGATCGTTCTGACTATGTGAGACAAAACTTGTCTCTGGTTCGGTCATTTTTTGTGATGCCGATGATGCCGTTATGCATATTGCATGTCCTGTTGATCCATTCAGTTGCCAGATTAGTAGCGACTTGGTTGATTCTACTTTTGGTCCTCTTCGCTGTATGGTTTCCATCAAGAAACTCTGCATGGATCTTCCTATGTACGTTGGTGTTCTCTGACAGCACGGTAGTACGCCTTGCCATCCAGCATAGTCTGAGTGGTTTTGGCTGCATATACACCTGCCTCAGTCCATAGATCATCTAGTTCTGCACTGGCCATGTTTGTTGAGAAAGATGACACTTTCAAACATTTTCCCACATCAATTCCTTGCCCCTACTGTACAATGGTTGGCCAGCGGTAATTATTGTGTGCTTCTGGCCTATTTGGTATGAAATGGCCATAAAACGATTGATCACTGTGGTCAATGTATCAATGTCATCTGCTGCTGCCTAGAAAATGGGCAGCATCCCTGGGGTTGTTCATTGCTCCCTAGGATGAACGGACTTATCCTCATCATATATTCGCGAAACAACTCATGCCATATGTTTGACCCGTACTTCCTGTCTTTTGTCACTACTGTTGACAAACCACTCCTCCTCAATCTTCTAGTCGCCACCAAAGCAGGGTAGTGGTCTCTATCCCGATGGCTGAACAGCCATGTTTAGCAATTGAACCATGGCTGTATATGGGTCTATGCAGAAAATACAAAACATCACTGAAACATGGTCTGCAAGTATCGTTGATAGTAAATTGAAAACACTCTGCCGAGCAAGCTGTGTGTCGGTCATGTGTGGCCTGATCTGCATGTAACCGTACACACAATGACCGTCATCTTCAGGATTGAATTTAGAATGGCTAAAACTAAAGTAATAATATACTGGAGAGGATTTAGGATAAATTGCTCGAGCATGCTTGAAAATATACAAATAGACACAAAGATGGCTCAAATCGAATGGCTATATGCAGTTATGTAAAAAGTACAAAATTGGCCGCTATTTGGGGAAGAGTAGCCGCCATCTTGGATTTTCAAAAGTTCACATATTTGGAAATTATCATTCTTCTGCGGCAATTATAAACTACCTAGACAAATAAACACCTGAAATCGGCATTTTTTACTTTTATGATCTTGAAAATAACTTTGAAATCTAAAATTGACAATGATCCACCCAGATCTGTTTTGTTATCCCATGAATGCCAGATCAGTCGGACGTCTATCGATGCTGTTCATATAGGTAAGATTTGTTTAATTATTCGAACCCAGAATAAAACTGAGGTCACCATCTGTGGTGTCGTAATGTTCTCTGTATAGGTTTCTTTTGAACCCCAGAAAATGTATGTGTTGTCAAAGTAGTTATCTTTGTATGTAGTAATTGACCATTGAATCACAGGCACATGTTGTTTATCGCGAGCTGTGGTATCAAATGTTATGTTTTGTACAGGCTTCAGCTTTTGTACGTAGCCTGCATGTAGCCGCTTTCCTGTGGGGGTGACATATTTGGCGCGTATGAAAAGCAGATTAGCTGGTTCCCACAGGCTGATGAGTAGCCAGGACACATGTATAGATCTACATATATATGTATCGATATGTGGAGGTGTAGAACATTTTTATTTAGCCGCTTTCCTGTGGGGGTGACATATTTGGTGCGTACGAAAGCGGATTTTTGTTATTTAGACTGACGTATGTATAGTTTTATTTACGTTTGATTTATGGTGTAGAGGTCTCAACGGATGTTTAGAGATGTCGATGTTCTGAGCCGGAGCCACTAAACACAGACACATACAGACACACCGACCAGACATGGGGTCAATTCTATTTTGTCAATTCCAATTCCACTCAATTCTATTTGCTCAATTCCAATTCCACCTAAAAAAAAATTCAATTCAATTCCAATTAAAAATATTACAATTCAATTCCAATTAAAAATATTACAATTCCAATTCCGTTTCTTAGCGTCTTTTTTACCTACTACATTTCCCCATCAGTACCTACACCGAATACCTACATAGAACATCTACTCTGAGTAGTTTATATTCCAAGTAGAATTGTTATTGAAGAAATATTTCCGAATTAAAACAATTAAATGGTAAATTAACTTCAATTACAATTCCATTTCAAAATTTAATAATTCCAATTCCTATTCCATTTTTTAATAATAAATTCCAATTCCAATTGTTTCTCCCGTGAACATGTTGTTTTATGCAGTTTGAGTGTTATGGCTGGCTTCTCAAATCTTCAGAATGGCAGATGAATGCTCATAAAGATGTATGTACTGCTGGATGTGAAATTGTGACTTTACTTATCTTTCATTAGTTAAGTATACTTTTGTAAGCCGTTGGAAAGTTCTTTTGGGCAGCCGGTCGTGATTGCTTCTAATACCTGTGCCGAGTCAAGGTGTGGAAAACAGTCGACGTCCAAGTGTGATATGAAAACCACTGTTTCAACATCTTGGCGTACGTGAGTTCTCACAAGATTGGGAACCCGAACTGGATGAAATTTATATTCCAGGCATAGGGTAAGTGCTTATCACAATCAAGCTGGTATAAATACTAGAAATCTTATTTCTTGAACTGGCAGTGAGGAATATAAACTGTCTTAATCTGTGTATTATAAACGCCTTATGCGATGATCTGTGTGTTGAGTTTCCTGCATCGGTATGTTGTCTGAATGTTCAATCCTTGAGGAATAAATCCATGCCTCTGGTTTTTTATGTTGTTTTCCAAGATATTGCTGTATTAGTGATGACAGAAACGTGGCTCGGAACTGACACCGATCAGATCACCATAAATGAGTTGGTTCCTGCAGGTTATGAGTTTAATCATATTCCTCATAAAAGTGACAGACGCAGTCGTGGTATTGGCATAATCTACTAATAATGTCTAACTGTCACGGTGTCACGGTGAGTAAGTCATGGACAACGGAAATATATACCCAAGATGGATTATGCCATAAATATAGATACGGTTACGGTCAATTTTGTTATTATATATGATCCCCCTCCTTAAAAGCAAAATGACCAGAAACTAAATACCTAGATCCCATATTATATTATAATAATTAGTGGTTGTAATTTCCGTGTGGATAATTAGTCTAATGTTGATGCTCTTTGATGCTGCAGTATATTGGATTCACACGGATTAACTCGGCATGTAGATGGTGCAACTCACAAACCAATTTACTCACTAGATTTGCTCATCTCTGGAGAATCGAACTCGATCATAGTAAGAGCTCCTTCTGTATGTGACCCTCATCTCGGTGCAACTAACATAAATTCGGTTTCGGCGATCATCCGGCTAACTGTTAACTATTAATATGGAGAAGCCCGATAGCGTACGAAGAAGGATCACATACTCAATGTATCGTGTCATAAATATTATAGAATTTATGGCGCATTTACTGTTGTCTCAACCTCTCCAAAAAAAAATAACAAACTTATAACACAAATGTCCAAATTATCATTAATCACCAAGCTCCTGCTTGTTGAAACTTTATCAAGTTGAGATAGGAAACTCCTTTCTACTCTGATAAGCTTAGATTTGTTAAGAAAATTCGGAGGAAAACAGAGAGAAACTAGCACCGAATTTCTTTTTCGGTGCCCTTTTGAACATACAAGCTAGATAGATAGATAGATAGATAGATATATAGACAGACAGACAGACAGACAGACAGACAGACAGACAGACAGACAGACAGACAGACAGACAGACAGACAGACAGACAGACAGACAGACAGACAGACAGACAGACAGACACAGACATGACATACATACATGCATGCATGCATACATACATACATACATACATACATACATACATACATAGATACATACATACATACATACATACATACATACATACATACATACATACATACATACATACATACATACATAGATACATACATAGATACATACATAGATACATACATAGATACATACATAGATACATACATACATAGATACATACATACATAGATAGATAGATAGATAGATAGATAGATAGATAGATAGATAGATAGATAGATAGATTTCCATGTCCATGTGTATACATAGTTATATAAACAATACCGTAAAATTAATACACTGTTATTCGAGGGGAAGAAGTGTTTCTATTCCTACTGTGATAAAAAAAAATCTGGAAGAGATCTCTTCAAATTAATTAGAAACTTGATGGTAAGTAACTCAAAGGTAAATTCCACATTTTACCTCTGTCAAACTGATGGCGGACAAGTTCAGCAATTTCTTCATGAGAAAAAACACCAATCAGCAGGATTAAGGTCAGTTCTGATTTCCAAAATAATACCTCCATTATATCAGTGGATATTATATTTAATCCGAAATGTTTCGATCAGATTCTGAAGGTGAGGCGAAGGAGATAGTCATCGAGTCTCGGAAGAAGTCGTGTGACTTGGATCCACTATCCAGTTGGTTTTTGAACAAAACGTGTTGATCAATTTATGCCACTGATAAAAGCCATTATCAATAGATCAGTTATGCCATTGTGTTTGAAACGAGCTACTCTAGGAGATCATAGTTGCGAAAGGAATGTATAAGGAATTATCGTATTACTTTTAACCTTCCTTTCATCTCCAAATGGAGTAACAAGGCGTACAGAAAGTCACTCAGAGCTGTCTATCTATCTGTCTATCTGTTAATCTGTTTATAGTAAAAGTAATTAAATAGCAAGTGTTCTCATGAAAGTACACATATGCGTTGCTGAGGAGGGCGCCTGTGTGGTCTAACTGGTGGTGAGTTGGATCACAGATAACTACTCATCTCATTGAAATAAAAATTATATCAATTATATCAACGGCTGCAGCTAAATCAAGCTTAATTAATGCAGCCACAGGGGCGTATCTACGGAAATAGCACCCACGGAAAGCATTAAAATTGCGCCCCTGTCCAAACATCTGACAGCCATCTCTTAGATAACTTTACTATAAAAGCATCTAAATATACCAGGGCACGTGCCATATTTGCAATACCTTAGATGTGCCATTGTGCAGTCATCAATCCTTTATAAAGAGTCCCAGCATTGTTAGTGTGCACTTTCAAGAGAGTAATTTATTTTGATTGACCTCAATGATAATCAGGCTGTTAACTATCACGGAGGACATTATTCTTTACCTGCCTTTCTACACGACATGCAACATCCTTTTCAATAAGATTTGAGATAAAGGTAAAGTTAAAAACCGAGATCCCTTGATTTGATAACGACTTAGCGGTTGATCTATTTATAAAAAATAAAACTGGTATAATAATAATAATAATAATAATAATAATAATAATAATAATAATTTAATAATTAACAACCATTAATAATAATAATATGTAATAATAATAATAATAATAATAATAATAATAATAATAATAATAATAATAATGTACATTTAATAAAGCGCCCTTACTAGTAGGAGCCATTCAAAGACGTTGTACAAATAATATGTAATATACTAATACCACAAATAATATATCTGTAAAAACCCTGTAATGATTTAAAAGATAATAAATATTTATCTGTGAAAGTAACCCTGACTAGGCGTGTTTTAGAACGAATTTAAAATAATTAAGAAGAGGAGTTGATCCATCCATTTGATCAAATGTAGATAGGCAGTGGATCTATGTCACCTGACTTATTCGACGACTTAGTGATTATCTCATTAACTTAAAACACATAATCTGTTCGAAACATCTTGGACGGTGTTCCCATTAAACACATTATCAACCCTCGTGCTCATATTGCGATGGAGCAGTTGTTAGACCACTCTGCTCTTCGAATTACCAGGTTCTAGGTTCGAATCCGGCGCATATTTATTTACCTAGATTTACCGCCCATCTTAGCCGTATGTTCGAGGTATGAACATCGCCGATGGTAAATAACTCGATTATAACACTCCCCTGGCTACTGCATACGCGATATCCATATAATCGTCACATTTAAAACTTATTAACAATATAAAAGCCAGAAACACGGGAAGTTCACGTCTCCGGGTTAAGGCAGTGAGTGTGTCATACGAGTTGAATATTAATCATCCGCACTATATTAATAGTGTCACCAACGATGCTCTAATTTACCAAATGCCATCACACGGCATCATCAGTAGTCCAGGGTATTCGCCACAATGTATTTCGTGGCATCATCTATCCAGCCCTTGTGCACAACATTTAGCGTAAAACAGCAACATTTACATCCGCATTTGACATCATCTATCATCGAAGGGGTAGAGCATCGTGTGTAAAATGATGCTAAAATACAACAACAACAACAAAAAATCGCTTTGTTTAAATCATGTATAAAGAAATTGGATTCTTTTCATTATTATATTTTGATTTGCGATTTTAGGCGCCTATAGGCATTTAGTATTCAAATTTATTTGATAAAATCAGTATTATAGGTACGCCACTTTGTGCACAACACACGCCTGATACTTAAGTGAAAATGTGTAAGTAAATATTCTTTCACTATATATATATATATATATATATATATATATATATATATATATATATATATATATATATATATATATATATAAAAGTAGATAGAGAGAGAAAGAGAGTTTGAGATGATGTAATAATATATATATATATATATAATAATAATAATAATAATAATAATAATAATAATAATAATAATAATAATAACAATAATAATAATAAAACCAAGTATAGATCACTAAAGACAATTATTATATTATTTAAAGGCAAGAGAAGGTAAATCTAGGTAAATTACTAACTCCCTATATATTATTATACTAATTATTTCACCTATGACATAAATAACACCCTTTACATCTTGTGATAACAGAGACTGTAAAAAGGATAATTTAATTTAGAGTATTAACAATTACACCCACAATAGCCATGTGTAAATAGATATAGTATCAATATTAAAGCGATGAATAGTCTATATGAATCGGATCCAATTCATTGTCGTTGAAGTCACGGTTCGTATCTGACAGAAGTCGTACTCCCCCAAACACCAAATCTGATGAGATTTCTAAATGTTTTGATGGTTTTCATTGTAATCACCTCTATTGTCTTAGATAATATTTTGTGACGTAAATGGCGACCATACATTTATTGTTATATGAAAGCTATACTATCTGTATTCTACTTTTATATCACCTATATTATGCAATTATACTAGCCGAGTTATATTACCGGTGTTATTGTTATATATTTCCTGCTGAAGATACCCACTTTTACCCCCCCCCCATAAGCCATAAAGAGGTTGTTTAAAAGAAGCCAAAATATATACACTTTGGGGTCAGTGAGCTCCGGTGGCCTAGTGGTTAAGCACCCGGCACTTGGTGCCAATGGTCGCAGGTTCGAACCCCGTAAGAGGTCTAAACTTTTCCAGGTATTAATTTCTCGGCTCACTACATCGTGGGTGGCTGACCACTTAAATGGCGCTGCCGTCTCCACTGAATTATTTAAAATAAAGAGGGACGTTAAAATCCCCCTGAGGACGTAAAACACTCTGGTAGTGACCACCCTCAGGGTATTTCGGCTCCATATTTCCGTACTGCTCCCCTGTGAATGGTGGGGGAGGTGGTTTCTCAACCACTCGAACATAGAGGCTGTGCTGATTAAGCGACAGCCTGGGGATTCTCCCCGAACAACAAAACCAACCATACACTTTGCAGTGGAAGGATCGTTGAACCCTTTCCGTTCCCATCCATTCGAAAGGTGGCAGGGGCATCGTTCTAAATCATGATGTTCAAAAACTAACCCAAATCCACTAAATTAATAACTCCGACTTTAATGGCATTATTAGTCACCGTATCGTGTATATATTACAATTAATCTGTATAATCAGGTAATATGTATATTATCTGAAATTTTCCGGTAATTTGTATTAAATCTCAGGTACCAATAGACGTATTATCTGAGTATTTCAGGTAATATACATATTACCTGATTACACAGATTAGCTGTAACATATAAATAATATGAACGAATGCTTTGTTGATCATGTCAGTATACAACTATATACCCAGTTCATATTGCCAAATAGACACTGCAGAAGGTGAGAGATTACTCCCATACGAATAACACAGAAAGTTACAGCCACAAACATGTTTGGTATAGGACATTACTGCCATATAGATTAAACAGAAAGTTACAGCCATAAACATGTTTGCTATCAGAGGTTATTGTCATACAAATAACACATACTGTTACAGCCATAAGCTTCTTTGGCATCGGAGGTTACTGTCATATATTTACCAAAAACATTTACAGCCATAAACATGTTCGTTATCTAGGTTACAGCCGTATAGATACCACAGAGTGTTACAGCCATAAACATGTTTGTTAACTGAGGTTACAGCCATATAGATAACACAGAAAGTTACAGTCATAAACATGTTTGTTATCGGAATTTCTATCCTGTATCATTCGACGAAGATTGGAGAAGATGGATCAATAGGAATTGTCACGTAAAGTAATCAGTAGAGATTATATCAGCGACAAAGGTTAAGTGTCATCATTTATCGCGGTATCCAATCATAACACATTGATTTATCACTACAAATCTTACACGAAGGCGTGATGATTGTGACACCTGCTACTGGTGTGTTGATTAGCTAACCTTTGACCCACCTCGGGTCATTTGTTGCCGTGTTTACCTGTTAAATCTTCTGTCCAATTGTATGCTGGGTATCACAGTAACATAGAAAACGGAGTTGTATGCGATGGCGTTAGTTCACCGTTTATATCTTACTGATACGTGTTTAAATATAGATCTTAATGTTATGTGTTGGGTGTTGTTGTATCATTATTATACAATTATTGTATGACACTGTATGCGTTTTGTACTTAAATGTTCCTTAAACATATGCTATAATCAGAGGCATGAAATATAGTCATTTCAAGTTAGAACTGGATGGCAGTATTAATCACAGGAAAATTAATTTTGTCGCCCATTTCCAACTTGAAATTACTAGATTTCATGTCGACTCACGCACACTCTTCATTTGTGAAAGCATATAAACTCCAATTTGAGATTCTGGCTATGATGTATTTATTCCTAATCGTTTTTGAGTACAATCTGCATATAATATGTGACTTGTATAATTGTCAAATTATATTGTTCCAAATATACACACGGAAGTCCCCGGAAACTAGTGTTTTCTTCATATTTCAATCAAATTAAAAGCACAGTTCTCTCATATTAAATTCGACTTTTATTATTGTATTATTTGAGTTAACTTTTACATTTATACCCTTACTCAGAGTATTGAAGATAAATGTTTTTTCGTCTTCTTGACAGAGTCCACAAAATGTTAAAACGAGATTCCTTTGCCATTATTACGGAACATTATGATGACAAAAACAACGGTTAGGAATGTTTGTATGTTAATGAACACTACCTGAAGCCAGGAACAACAATGATAATTAAAAACTGGTACTCACCATCAACTCTAACTGTATATAACTCACATCATATCATTTTGTTATGAAAATTTATTTCCTTTTTTCTTAAGAAAACATGTTTTAATATAGCTAAATTTGATCAGAACGTGCAAATGTCATCCGGATGTACTAGAATATATATATATATATATATATATATATATTCTGGGAAGATGAGGACTAGTGATTCCGAGGAAGTATATGACGTCAGTCACCAGTAATCAGTTCACATCTGGTATCCGTCTAATTTAGGATCAGCTGATACACGTTGTGTAAAATATAAAGCGATTGTAATCAGTAATTCCCAATCCCTAGCATAATCAGTTGTCTCTCACTCACTTTCACCCTCTCTCTCTCATCCTCTCTCTCCCTCGCTCTCTACCTTCTCTCAGTCTATTATCTAATGGTTATAGAAATAACAATAACAGGAAGAAATATTTAATATGCAAGTTTCATGACCATGGTCAATATTTATTTATTTGTTTTTAAACTACCTGATTTATGTGGTAATTCGATGTTGTTGTTGCTGTTCTTTTTTATATTGTTTTTCCATTACTTCTGCTGCTGCTACTGATAATATATTATATATATAATGAAAACAATGTATTAGATCAGTGATAAATTTAAATTCCGTTAAGAGGTTCAAAGAACTTAGTAATATTGTTAATATTAGTAAAAGTTTACATTTAATTGATGATATAGCGAGTTTGTTAATCTCGTTAGCCGAATAGTAAACTATTATTATTACTAACAATTAACAATATAATCTCCATTGTTCAGCAAATTAAACAACGGTTTTTTTCATGCTTAAATCAACCTTTATAAATTACGTAACCTGTTACTCTAGGGATACACTTTCTCCCAAACGTAGTCATTTTTACTTACTTTGTTTTGGCCAGAATCCAAATTTTCTTTCCAAGGAATTTCAATTTTAATATGGTTTATAGCATCAACATATAAACGAATTGAATTGAAAATTGAACATATACGTCATTCCATCGTCAACACCCCAGCGGAGTATACTATTTGCCGATACCAATTAGAGGAGAAGCGTAATCCACATATATCCCTCATAATCCAAAGGGATACTCATTAATGGCCGATTCAGTTGGTGGGAACGTGAACTCCTGAATAAACAGAATATTCTAAAATAATACAAAGGGAACCCTTTGGTAACTTGGGGCTTAGTAGTAGTGTTATTTAAAGAAATATTTACATTTTGTACGTTAATGAAAAAGAAGCAAATCTGAAGAAACCAGTGTTTTCTTCCCATATACGATATTGATAAGTAAACATGTGTCCTATTTCCCTCACACACACAAACACGTACATACATATATATATATATATATATATATACATACAAAACACACACACACACACACACACATACAGTATATATAAACACACAGACATACATATAAACACACACACACACACACACACACATATATATATATATATATATATATATATATACAGTAGTGGAAAATGTTTTTAAACACGTAGTAAATTTATCTATTTTTCCATCATCTTTTTTCAATAGGGTTGTTTATTTAAGAATAACAAAAAAAAAAATTAAAAGATAGCTTTAAGAAACATCAATGTATTTTTTGGCCGTTTCTACATAAATTTGACACGAATATAGAATATTAAAAAAAACATTGTGCAATAACCTAAGTAACAATACTGTAAGAAGCATGTATAAAAACTTAAAAAACATCAAAAATAATCACCATGGATGAAAATCACAATGAATATGAATTAAATAATATACGATTAGGATATTTCATAAGTCAGTGTTTGGTTTCTAAGCCACGTGCACGCACCAATGCCTGAATTCTGTTTGGCATGTTTTCAACGAGGCGTTTGCCCTTTTCTGACAAGATAATATTCCATTCGTTGATCACAAACCTCCCGAGCTCTTTCATATTTCTTGGTTTACTGCTACCTTGATGATGCGCCACAGATTTTCTATTGGACTCGTGTCCGGAGATTGTGCAAGCCAATCCAGAAGCTGGACTCAATGCTCGTTCATCCAAGTCTTGCTATCTCTGGCAGTATGACACGGAGCATTGTCCTGTTTGAAGATCCAATGCTGAGTATGTCGGCGATTGAAAACAGCACGAGCTGATGGGAATTCAAACATTTGACAACAATTGGGCGAATTCATTGTCCCCCCACAAACGGTTAGCTGTCCAACATCTCAAGCACTCGTGCATTCCCAAACCATTATGCTTCCTCCTCCATGTTTAATAGTTGCAACAGTGCAAGCAGGTACATATTCTTCCCCACGTCTTCTTCTGACTGACATTTGCTCGGGTTGGATATAGCTGGAAGCTGGACTCATCTGACCATACAGTCGTCGCCCAGTGTGTTTGTATCCACCGACGGTAATCTTCACCCCACCGACGTCTCGCTCTTCTTTTTTTTCTCTGTTATCAATGGCTATTTTCTTGCAATACACGAATTGAAACCAAGTTTCAAAGGTTGCCCACGACCAGTTCTGGTTGTATACTTGATCCCCGACTGCTTCGATCACTGTCGCTTCAGTTCTGTAGCTATTTTCTTCCTGTCGGTTGGACACAGGCGAAGTAGAATTAATATGATCGTCTCTCGCTGTACTACACCTGGTTCGTCCATTCCTAGGTTTGTCTTTCAGGCTACCCGACTGCTCGAATCTTTTGATGATCATCCTAGCTATCGTGTGCCTACATCCGCATCTTGTAGCAATCTAATGATATCTGCATCCTGTCAAAATGTTGGCTTGATTGACGGATTGTCTCACACGGCCACAAGCATACATGCAAATAAAAACACACAGGATATAAAATAATAATTTACGCGACAAAATACGGCATATCAAAACTCAGTTCTGATTACAGTTCTGACACTGACTGACACGAAACTCGACTTGAACTCCGATACGACGACAGATATTCCGACGACCGATATTCCTACGAATGACTATGATGCCGCTACTGACATATCGATACACACACAGTTCTAATTACTGAAATTCTAGACATATACTAACTCATACGACAGCTACAACCCGACGTCGACTAATTGTACCCGACCCTGACTGATAGGACACAATAACGGACATCACAGGCACAGAGTAACCCGACTCACACCACGCTATAGTTAACAGAGGTATGCTGTCAATTCTGGCATACACACGAATCATACGCGAACATACTACTCCGCTGGCTTCCTTGGATAAATGCTGGCGTGTAATAGAAATCAACTCCTTATAAATCTTTACTAGGATGGAGTTGTACGCAGAGAAATACAGGACGCCAAAGTTAACAATAGCTTACTCCAGTGAAACAATAGACCACCGCGGCACAACAGTGACAGCAGTTTGGGTGCGCAGTGAACCACGCAAATATCCTGCTGGTCAAAAGAATGCAACCGAACACAACATAAATTGAACCCTTGTGACCCATCCCTCTTGATGGAGCGCCTGCTACTTCACACGGGTTGAGTACGGCATGTTCCTCGTCTTCGCCATTTGTAATTAATATTACGAATATTCTTTTCATATTACTCCCTTCGTTGATAACCTGAAACCTACAAAAGTGGTATTTCATAGCCATATTCGTCTTTTAATTAATTTCATTCAATAAGTCACCTTTTTTATTTATCAATTCTTTACAATATTATGATTTATATATCTTAATGTAAACAACTCATTAAAATAGTTTTTTACAACAATACAGGTCAATTTGTTAGCACACACTCTGAAATATGTGCATTGTTTTGAAGAAACACAAACTCTAGCTGGTGTTCCAAAACCTTTTTCCACCACTATATATATATATATATATATATAATATATATATATATATATACACTCACACAAAACCAAACCAACCAACCAAGACATAACTCAGAAACTTTCAACAAATTCTACTCCATCATAGGATATGTTATAAACGATGTTACAGATATAATTAGTCCATTTACTGTTTATTTGCTTATGACGTCGACTTATGACTCGTTAAAAGTATAATGGTTTTATCGTGTCTCTATCGTCAAGTTGAGTCTCTTGCATTATTCAGTTGGGTCTTCATGCCGTTAGGTTTGGTGAACTTTTGTTATTTTGAAAATAATGCGGCCAAGGTCGAAAGTGTGCATGACGATGTCACAAAACTGGACAGAACTACAGAGAAGATGTTTTAATCAGGACATGTTTGTTCCGACAATCTAGAGATCCGACTAAGATTTGTGTGGAATGGATTTTGCTCCATTACAAATGCTTGTTTCATCCGCAAGTCTGAGTTTCCGACTCCGACAATGTTTTGTCATAACAAAACATGACTTTGTGAACAACCTATCGCGAGTTGTTTTGACAAACTGTCAGATACACCGACCAATTTGTGTTGGCTTACATAAGCTACACTCTCTTGCCAAAGGCTATTGCTACCAGTGTTTGTTGCTCCTATATCACAAACAGTTAGCTTAATGTGTAATTAATCATACGTCGGCTGATGATGATGATGATTGATGTTTTACGGCCACTTTTGTGCACAAGGTAGGCTAAATGGGCCGAGCGACCTACAAAGGTAATAAGACGAAGTGAAAGACGAAACAACCTTCAGATATGCCCACACCGGGATTCCAAAACGGGTGGTAGTGATCTGTGGTCCAGCACGCTACCGCTAGACCACGGAGGCGCCCCCAATCATATGTCAGCTAAATCTCTGAGTATAAAAGCAAAAAGATAAAAGTGACACGTATATTTATTTGATGTGCGAATAACAGGATTAAATAAGCTGATATCCACTTGCATTTTACATTATCATTGTGGTTGAATTAATATGCATATCAGTGTCCAAGGAGGTCACTTTCAATGACTGCAATCAAGGCATTCCCTGTTTATGTATAAATAATCGACCGAGATTTTATCATAGCATTACCAAAGAAGCAGCATTGACTATTTGTTTAAATCGACATTTGGACCATCCATCATCCCCCCCCCACTTCTCCTATAAGACCCCCATAGACACCATCATCAACAATAAAGGCATAACAGAAATCAACACCAGGTGGCCGCCCTCAATTGTCTCTATCCCAAATGTCAACAAGAGACAAGTATCCTATCACTCCGAGTTTTTATTATCTAGAGTTCTAGCCCAGTAAAAAAGCATAGCCGTGCCGATATTTCTGCATCTGATAAACATGATATGTGTTTGTCCAGGGAGCAAAATCCTAAGGCTACTGAGACTGACATCTTGGTGCATTTTAGTCGGGAACGGGCTGTTCCTTTTTGGCTGATCTACTGTGACTGACATTCTAAAGTATAAGGCCAAGTGATTTGCTGTAGCCATGCGCTGTATTGGTGTGCTCCGTGCAAAATCAATCAAGCTTGATCAAACGCCCTTAATTTTTCAATGTTTTAAACATAACGATCTACAACATTTTGATGGGTTTTCGGCCACGAATAAATATTTCCATATAGACTAGCTGATAGTATTTGAGTTAATCCATTCTATATTGAATGAACGATTTAATTTTCTATGCTAATCCTGTAAGTTAGATGATCCATTTACGATAGACATAGATGTTACGGTGTTTACACTTGATAGTGAAATAAAATAATCGGAATAATCCGATTCATTATTCCGACATATTACGTCATCCGACATAATATCACGTGACCAATGATGTCGTATTAAACGAACTTCTCAGTGGGTGAAAGAGCACAGTTCTCAGCGACCAAGTATGGCCAGCCACCAGGTTCCACGACACGTGAGGCTGGTTACTGTATTTCCCGAAGAAAGATGAGAAAACACACACATTATACTTAGCACAGGCGATAGGGTGGCACGTGACAGACCTACGGTCTGGGCAGGTCGGCATCAGAATTCGAAGAATGTAATTTGTATAACAACATGTATCACATCCCGTCTAAGCCTCTTTGTCGGATGATATATCTTGTTAGTGGATGGCATCACGTCTCTGATCTTATTGAAGACAGTATTAAAGAGCTCCATATTACATGGATCATATGACGAGGAAAAATACAGTTAATGATACTTTAGCATCAACTAACAAATTGAAAATGAATTAGTAACATTTCTAAACAGTTATTTATTTTATATTAGTCCTCGACTTG
>JAODUP010001153.1:15000-98854 GCA_025642065.1 Paralvinella palmiformis | reverse complement strand
CAGTTGCTTTCCATCTAAACAAATATTTAATCAATAATAACCTTAATGAATCACTACAGTCTGCCTATAAAAGTGGTCACAGACTGAAACAGCCTTGGTTCGATGAAAAATGATATTATGATGTCAATTGATCAAGGTAAGCCAGTAATACTTGTTCTTCTGGACCTGTTGTGCTTTTGATACAGTTGACCATAATATACTTTTCTGGGTTAAAAGACATGTTTGGTCTGTCAGGTAGAGTACTTAAATTTGTTTAGATCCATCGGGAACAACGCTCCCAGAGAGTGTCTGTTCATGGTATTTTATCTGACATTCAGTTTTTTTTTTCCACAGGGTTCAGTTTTTGGTCCTCTGGTTTTCAAATGCCC
Source organism: Paralvinella palmiformis (assembly GCA_025642065.1). Lineage (NCBI taxonomy): Eukaryota > Metazoa > Annelida > Polychaeta > Terebellida > Alvinellidae > Paralvinella > Paralvinella palmiformis. Next base: position 98,486 of record JAODUP010001153.1, on the reverse strand, counting down.
CGCCTTTTGGGATCTTGCGAGTGATATGGGGAAAATATCACTTTATGGTGATGACACACAGCTGTATATTCACTGGATCCTGAAATGATTTAAAATTTTTCTCTTTTCCCTTGAAAATTTAGAACATTGTATTGCTGATATTAAAGGATATAAAATCTTCAAAAACTAAATGATAATAAACCAAATATTTTATTTTTGGCATCCCACATTTGTTAAACCCCTAAAGATACCAGCATTACAGATGGGTGCATCTTCATTCCCCCCTAATGGGTCAGTAAAAATCTGGGGGTTTTTTTTGACCAATGTATTAACATCATGAACATGCACATCAGTATGCCGACTGCCTACTACCATCTTAAGAACATCCATTGTTTAAAAGCATTTTGAAAAAGAACACTTGTAACTGTATTTCATGCCTTTGTTACATTTTGTATAACATTGTAACTCCCTGTTATATGGATATCTGATTATAACATTAATCCCTTCAGGAATTCAAATACATCATTGTAAAAATACTGAAAATATGATCATATCCCCCAAAATTTTTCCCCAAAACTCATTGGCTACCTGTTAGACAGCGTATCCTTTTTAAGATTCTGTTAATAACTTATTAATGATATGGCGCCAGAATACCTGTGTGAACTGGTTTCCATTAAAAGTCACCCCAAAAACTCAGGTCATCCAGTCAGATACTATTGAGGTGCCAGTGTCTCGGCTCAAGTCAATGGTGTTTGGGCATTTAGTATTGCAGCCCCCACTTTGTGGAATAAGTTCCCGAAAATTTTAAAATGGTCATCTCTTGGAAATTTTAAGTCTCTTCAAAAAAACACACCTATTTAAGGTCCTTTTTCCCACAGAAAAATAATTATTTGGTATTATTATATTTTTTATTTTAAAGGTTTAAAGGGCCCCCTGCTAGAAAGGGGCGTTTTTATTAAATATACATTATTATTATTATTATGAAATTTAAAAATTTTTTCGGGGGTGTGGACAGGAGTTAGACTAGATAAATCACTTAGTCAGGATGGCTAACATTGGACGTCATATTCCCCCAGTCAAGGGCCAAGGAACGTGTCACCACTTTAGCTGCTGGCCGGATATGGACCAACAGCATATATACTGAATAAATATCTCTGATGGAAATGTACTAAATTAAATTTAGAGACAACTCCCTACTGACATGTTACATGGATAGTAACCTAATTTGTTCATCTCCATTAAATTAAATGCGCATGGTTGGGCGATAAAGGGATATTATTATTGAATTCACCTTTCAGTAAGTTATCCAAACAGATTTAGGGAACAATTATGTGTACAAAAGCGAATATGGTTTTAATTTCTACGATTAATATGAAATTGTCATAAGTTACTGATACTTAATAAAACACCAAGAACAGTCGTCACTAAAGTATATTATCCGCCAATGAAATTTCCAAGATTCTCCTCTTTTAATAAGCGGATATATAAATAGATAAACACAGACACTGGCCAGCCCCAGCTCAGCAATTAAATGAAGTATGTTATCAGCATATTCTGAATGTTTTAGGAACATAGAAGTAAAGTAATCTCAGGTACAACTGCAAAGGTTTTGCCTAATAATAATTAAAAAAACACCCATAGTATGCGTGGTTTCTATTCACCCGTAACCCGATTTATAAACTACATGAAGGCCTATATTAGTATATACGCCCAAAACCTCAGGATAGAGCAGTATATTTGAGTTTATGAAACCGAAGTTTCTCATGGTTATAATTTTTTAAATTATTATGTGAATGGATCAGATACGTATATATCGTTATAGTATATATGAATCGGCTGAGTTCAATTGAGTGTTTTGGTGACATTATGGTGTGAATAGACATAGTACGTATATACCGTTATATGAATGGGTTAAGTTATTTAGCCTGTGCTGGTCACACCTGAGACACATGGCTGAGGAACGACTCCATTGGGAAACATATCCCACAAATACACACATAAGCTGGATACGAACCCACAACCTGGAAGTTTGTAACGCACTGCTCTAGCCACTTCGCCATCGGAAGACTCAATATAGACTGGTGATATATATTATGGTTATGATATTTGATATCATAATATAGATTCCAAAGCTGTATTATACTTGCATCATGATATTAACCCTTTCGAAGTTTTAATCAATGATAACAATATCTTCTCCTATTTTACTACAGATCCTCAGGTAACCGTACGTATTGTAGGTTAGGATAATATCAACTCAATATCATGACCATGTATTTCTTTTGAATGTTGGATATAATTGAGCAATTCGACATTCTAGCTATCACTGGAATAGCCATGCGAGCTAGGCTACATCTGATCATTAGAATGCCACGGACTAGTTTACTAAGTGTATGTTATGTGGTGTCCACGATTTCAGCATAATCGGGCTATATTTATTCTAAATCTAGCACTATCTCACTTAAATACATTAATTGATAATCCACCTTGATTAAGCACATACGTTAATAATTCACTTATTTAGTGTCGATATACACAGACAACACATTGTGCCCACAAACCATAAAATTTACATTTAAACTAGGTTATCTAGATCCTTTTTCATCTTATTATAATTTTATGATTTTATTCTTCACTAAAATGTATCGATTTAATTAGTATTACATGTATTGTATGGTTTTTGATTTAATTTTTCTTCGCGATCCCTTCTTTTGTTGATATTTACAGATCCAATTGCTTATTCTAGTTCCACTAAAAACAAGAAAACAAGGCACGAACTGTTTTTATGATAAAGTTTTAGTCATATATATATTGATGGTTTGCACGAAATCGAAATAAACACCAATGTAGCTTAACCACACCCACACCATTATTTACATTAACAAGTCATATCTACTACATCTCTCAATTACAAACATCTATAGGACTGTGATCGGGACTGGCAATTGATGAACTGGTGTAACCAGAAGAATCCGTAACTTCATCCAGGACGGGAGATTGTTGTTCTAGATCCGGACTAACAGTATGTCCTTGAGCGTACCTTAGTAGACCTTGGTGTGGCAGAGCGAAGGGAGAAAAGGCCGAGCTCTGAAGCCACGGCACGCCACCAACTAAAGGGCTGCCGAGTTGTAGTGGAGATGGCGCGAACATCACAGAATCCGAACACGAATTGATGACGCACGCTGCAGGTGTCGTCACGGATAGCACATTTGAGGGCAGGGCGTTTGTGATCGGGGATAGCCACATATGGGGTTTAAACATGCCACGTGCTAAACTCTGGTTTGTATCCGGAATCGACTGTACAGGCAGACAGCCTATGGGTTGTGAATGTGTACGCATTTGCTGTGTACCTATTCGCAGGTCCAGAGGCTGCATCACACTTCGTCGCAAACGTGGTTTAGAAAGTCCGTGGCCTTCTGGTCTCCTGGAAGGTCGTGTTGGGTAATGCTGATCTGCCTTCTGTCCACTTTTGGTTGACGCTGATGATACCGAAGTTGATACTAGAAACGATGATGATGATGATGGTTGTTGTGGTGATGATGGTAGTGGATGAAGTGGAGTAGACAGACCTCTTGTGTTTCGGCGACGGAGTTGGAGTAATCCAGCACAATCCTGTGGCGAGGCTCCTGCTCGGATGTTTTTCTTAACACGAGATCGCTTATTTTGAAACCAAGTCTAAACGAAACGGTCATGGATTAGTTTGCGAATTCTATGACTTGACATTAATATAATTGATTTAAACAGAAGCTTTGACATGGTTCACATAAATAATTATGAAACGCACACGCCGCGCGCCACACACACACACACACACACACACACACACACACACACACACACACACACACACACATATATATATATATATATATATATATATACACACACACATACACACATATATACACGCACACACACGATGACACGCACGCACGCACAGATAGAGAGCGAGCGAGATATATATATATATATATATATATATATATATATATATATATATATGCACTCACAAACCCAAGCACACACCCGGCGAAATATCTGTCACAGTATTACAAATAATTGCAGTGTGCCAAAAACATTAGCACTGTGCATCATTACAAAATCATTTCACAATTTGACAAATTCATCAAGGCCAATGAATCCAGAAATTAGGGGTTTTTAAATATAAAATATCTCATCTGTCCTTCTGTAAGGTTTTATGTATTTATTTCTATGTGCGTGCGCATGCTTCTATATAGAACTAACATGTATTCTAGACTCCGGAATGTTGACCTTCTCGGCGATCTCTTCCCGTTTCGTGACACACGGATATTGATCCTTGTGGAACTCTCTATTAAGCTGTACTATAGTCGCCTCATCAAATATGACCCGCTGTCGGCGACGGTTACGTTTTGGTGGCCCATGGAATAAGTTCTGATAATCTCCCGACATCTGAACATCTTCATCCAAACCTGATATATAAACAGATAAAATGACATAAGACTTATTAATATTCAGAAAACTATCCCCTCATCTGTAACACAGTTAATAGCGAATTGCGCTGTAGATTTCTAAGTCTGGGATTGAACCCCAGTATTATTTGTGTCTGTGGTATACGTATCATCCTTTAATAAAAAGTTAATTTTTACAATCAAATTTGTGCCCATAGTAAGTTATATAAGAATTTTCCAAAGGTAACAAAATGTTGATAGTGCGGGCTTTATAGGTAATGAGGTGAAGTGATAGATGAAACACCCTTCAAATATAAATAGAGTAGTCAGGTACGTGGTCTACCATTCTACTAATTCGATATCAGCTTGAGCTGTTAGTGTATTGGCGACACCAATCACGGAAACCTTTTTTTTATCAAATATAAAAATAAAATAATAATGGGTAAAATGGTTAGACCATCTGATATAAAATGCTAGGTAACAATAGTTGGTCTGATTCTAGGACAATGCCTAATTGAAGTCTTCCACGAGTAATAGTTAATTGTTCCATTTCAGTGGTCATACTTTATTTACTGAATATTAACAATTAAACAACCATTTTTCATTGTTTCCAAGCCTTAGCTAGGCCTCTAATGATAAATTATTTATGTTTTACGGCCACTTTTGTCTACATGATAGGCTAAATGGGCCGAGCGACCTCCAAAGGTAATTAAGCGAAGTCAAAGATGACACCCTTCAGATGTGTCCACCCCAATGATGAAATAGACTAATTGGTTTAGTGAGACTCATACATGTTAAGTTTCGGAAATGCCAATGTGGGAGATTTATACGTAATCGGAGTGTCTCGGGAATATGGGCTTTTTTACGTAAATCGGAGGATCTTGGAAAATCGGGTTTGTATACGTAAATAGGAGGGTTTCGGGGATTTATACATAAACCAAGTGGTCAAAGGTAACAAAATACTTTCTATGACTGTGAATGCACCATTTTATTATCACTGAGCACAAACCCTTTAGATAAAATCGATATCACATACAGTTTATTTATAAAAAGTCCGCTTTCGTTTAAAATGCGGGAGATCTGTTATCTCGCGCGGGAGCGCGCGAGATTTGATGAAATTGCGGGAGTCTAAGATGTATGGCGACCGTACACATGTAATCATTAGCGGTTTTCAATTCTGTACATAAGCCACTCCAACATAATTGGTTTCACATTATCAATGTATTAAATATAATATATCAAAGAATTAACGAGAAACGAAATGGAGTTCATTGGTTCCTGCAATGGTATTAACCGACGTGCGTTACAAATGCTACTACACAACAAACTAATAATAATAATAATAATGTATATTTAATAAAGCGCCCTTACTAGCAGGAGCCATTCAAAGGCGCTGTATAAATAATATGTAATATAATAATACCCCAAATAATATGTCTGTAAAAACCTGTAATGATTTAAAAGATAATAATTATTTATCCGTGAAAGCGACCTTGAATAGGTTTGTTTTTAGAAGAGATCTTAAAATTTCAAGAGACGACTCATTTTTAATATTTGCCGACAACCTATTCCACAAAGTGGGGGCTGCAACACTAAACGCACAATCACCATATGACTTGAGCCGAGAACAGGCACCTGAATAGTATCTGACTGGATGATCCGAGTACATAGTGAAATACTCAAATAAGACTTCATGCCTGAATTTAATACGCTTGAGTATAAAATTTAAAAACGTTTATTGGATATGAAGATCATTACTTATAACATGTAATAAATCCCTATCATTTTGTTTGACGCTCAACGCAAGAAATATGATGGAATGTAATTTATAAAGTGGGGGATATTATTCAGGATATATCAGCTAGCATTATTTGGTCCTGATACCAACGGCTATATAAAACTAGGGGTTCTAGTTAAGTTATATATTCTGACTCTTTGCACTTGATGCGTGGGAGGCTGGTTTCAACCCCTGGCCGTGACACTATGGTTGTCAATTAGCCAATTATGATTATTATTTTTATTTAAAAAATGGAAAAGGTTATTATTAAATAAATATATGAATCACTTCGAATCATATGTAAAGAAGCATATTTCACGTACCTGGTTCTGTAAATGACACAGGCATGTCACGATGAGTTGATTTATCACTGGGTGTATCAGGTTGACATTTATGGCCAGTTTTCAGCGGTGCCATTATCTCCACTACACTAACTTGTAATATATCTACGTTCAATTTCGAGAAGAGACTATTACCTGCTAACGGGAGACTTTCACCTTTATATCAAATATCAGGAGCAATAATGTTATTTCTGCGTTCAACTACCGTTGTATTATATTTACTCATTGAAGTCACCACCCCCTTTGATGTTCACAACAAGATGTGTGACTTCATTCTCTCATTATGTTCGACCGTATCAAAGGCTCGAAGTCACATAAACGTTATAACAGGCATATTGCGTTTAGTTGTCACGAATGTTGGGTAGAAACAACTGATTATCCACTGATGTATAAAATGACGAATTGATTATGTCTGATTTCAGATAAGTCATTCTGTTTAGATAGATAATTGATATTTCTATGGCTTTTGTGAAATCATTTCAAACACAAATGTGGACCATGCAGTATAAATAACTTTAATGTAAAAAATGGAATTGTAGAAATAATGTTGTTCTTCTCTATATCTTTATCAAGGTGTCTCAAAACTTATCCTGATATTATAATCACGATATCACTGTAATATATTTTACTATTCTAGATTACTGTTGAAATTATAATTTCTCTACTTTTTTTTTCTTCAGAAACGTTAAGTAGAATCTATTTATATGGATATAAAACATACTTTTGTTTCTTATTCAGAACAAATTTAATTAATTAATTAATTAACTATAATATTTGCATTTTGTAAAGCATGAGTCTTATTTGTAATAAATATGCTGCTCAGGAAGATTTCATCGCTTTGTTTCATTTAAATATGGATTTAGAACACACACACACACACACACACACACACACACACACACACACACACACCGCGCGCCCCCGCCATATATATATATATATATATATCATATATATATATTGTTGGATTTAAAAATTCCGCAAAATGTATATATACTTTGTACGTGGAACTTTAAATATACTTCCATATTTATCTATAATATATGCTATAGTATAATTATCACGGATATAAAGATTAATTTTGTTATCTCTTTCTCTCTAATTATATATATATATATATATATATATATATATATCGTTCGCGAGTTATTATAAATTCATGGTTTGGGAAAGTATATAAAAGAATATTAATTATCTATGTTTAGCTGAGTTAATATACTCATACATTAATATACTCAAAATAATGTTAACTAATAAAATAATTAAGGAAAATAAAATATATTGGTTATTCGAGTTTGTGATTTACACCTTGGCTTTGGAAAGATAATTTTTTATACTACTGCAGTAGCAAATTAATTGTTGTTGCTACTTCTGCTAATATACCAATTTATGGGCATGTCATGTTAAGTGACACTGAGATTGGCTATTGAAATGTATTGGTTGAACACGATTTGAATTATGTTTATATATATATTATTATATATATATATATATATATATATATATTTTGTGTTTGTGTGTGGCGAATCACGCTATCAGCTCAGTTATACGGAGATGTCTTTTAAATCTCACTATAAAGTTCGTAAAAATATATAAATCATTCAATGCATCTAGTTATTAATATGAGTATAATTATTTAAATTGATGTAAATTATCATCATCGATATTTTCCAAAATATTGATAGTAACAATACTTTGGTAAATTAGAACAACCATTTGCCACGCAGCTTCCGGCAAAATGGCTGCCTCCATACGAGAAAAACAAACCGGTTCGTCATTTTCGCTGTATTTATAAACTTTAGGCTATGTCTAAGTAACTAATTTATGGCTTAGGTTAACTAAAGGCTCCGCATTTAACGTAGTAGCTTATGTTCAAATAATGGTTCCTAACGATTGCTTAATTCACGTGATGCTTTCATTGTATTTTAACTGTCAGCTGTCACTTGTGTCAGCGAGTCAATACTCATCCTGATCAGGATTCACACACACACATCAAATAAATAAAGCTGTTCCCAAACAATAGTATGATTTATAATTTCATTCCATCAAGGGATGCAATTGACAATTCTGAATTATTATCAATTTATAGTAGGGACGTCGTGAATATTAAAGTCCTTTTAAGTGGGCATAAGCAAAATGACTGCTGAAATGAAAGTCCTTTTGTTTTGATTGTGGTTGCCTTAATGTTTCAAGAAATAACTATGAATTAAACAGTTAATAAATGCATATAGCTCTATCCCCTAATCTAATTTGTTTTGAAATGGGAGATATAATTGTTAAATGACGAGACATCAGAAATGAAGCACAAACGCCCCCATATGGGGTCTGTTTACCCTCTTTGTGCATGGCAATACCTATTAACAAACGAAGCTAGCCATGTTGTTGCCAGTATTCCACTCTTTTATAAATATGCTGGTTTCCCTATGAAAATATGAAACTAACCTAGCCTGTGATCACTTTTAAATCTAAACCACAATAATACATCTATTAATAATTGAGCTAGACAAGAGAAACCACCACTGTGATAAAGCTGAGAATGTTTTCTATTTAATAGTATAATTTTGGTGTTTGATGTGAAACTATCTATGCTGCGCAATGGAAAAAAACCCAGAGGTCCTCGAGTGCCAAATCTCGTAAATTCCTGCAGTGTCAGATGAATGTGTTTAGGTTGTTATACAATCCGATCAAATCCCTGCCTAATTTAGCCCATCTATCCTATTTTATGTATGATATATATGCATAATAATATACAAAGGTATTATATTTTACTATATTTTGTGCACAATGTGAACATTTAAGATGTACTAGATAATTAAATATCTGTTTAAAAAAAGTTGTTTGGTTCAATTTTGCCGGCCTAAGATAAAACACCGAAAGGCAATTTATTTTTGTATGAAGTTTCATTATGTTCATGATTATTTGCATTTCAATTTGTTAGACGTACATAAAACAATTGATGCATGATTTAATGGAACCATGGATTATGTCCAACATTAAAATTGCATCAGTGCAACGTGGCCTTATCCATTGGATTTGTACATCTATATTTGTCACCGTAATATGATTTACGTGCATATAATATATATATAACAGCATTCTAATCATAAAACATATTGTATTGTGTTTAATTTCTTTATAAAATACATAACAACACAACACCTGAACTTCTTTTTCATTGTATGTCAATTTTAATTGTTTTTTATGTCTGAATTAAAAATATATGCATCAAGCCTTACAGTGGCCATTTTTTACCTTATAGACCCATTGCATGATGCCGTCAAAAACCAAAACAAACCAGATGCACTTTGCATTGTGGGATTTATAGGGGGTCCGCTGAGTGATAATACCATGATAATCCAGCCATTTTAGTTTTAATTCGAAATGACAATCTGCTTATAATTAGTGTCAGTGTAAGGATTGACTGAAACAGTGAAAGGCACAAATAAAGTGTAATTTAACAATATTATTATCCATCAGATCATAGATAATAATATTGGTAAATAAAGTGCAATTTACCATATTATTATATCCATAAATAATAAATTAAATTTACCAATATATTGGACTCTATTCTTCTTCTTTTGTTAAATATAATTTTAGTATGATTTACTACGAATACGACATTTTACCAGTCTTTGTTATGTGCAGTGAATTTTATTGTATTATTGTTTATAATGTTGAATACCACACTTTACTATCATTTTATAAAGTAGCAATGATGGACGATTAACATATAATTATAATCTGATTTTCAGTTTTGGAATACAATTTTTCAACAGTGCTGGCTTTTTCGGTGTCAAAGCAGAGTTAAACAGTACGCAGAAGTTAGTTTTTGGCATGATTATAACAGATCCGGAACATTGACGTTTAAGGTTAAATGGCAGGATTATCATGGTGTTATCGCTCAGTGGACCCCCCCTATAAATCCCACAATGCAAAGCTCGGCTGTTTGTTTTGGTTTTTGACGTCTTCAGGCTTATTGAGGTATATATTTCCTAAATAATTGAAGAAAACCATGTCAAATTATATATTTATTTATTAGTCTGTGCAAGACCTATCTAATGAAACAAAATAGATGTTCTACGACTAATTTGAAAATTTCACCATTTCTCACTTCGGACCACCTTGAAATAGTCCAAACTTGTCAATTGGTGTTTGGGCCAGTTTTGCAGCCTTATTTCTGAAAAATATAATAACTTTATAACATATTTATTTCTTTTTCTGTGTTATACATAAATATTACATTATACAAATGATGAAAACAGGTCAGTGGTACAATTATTTGGTGATTTATGACGTTCATAAACCTTCCCTCTGCCAATGGTACTTTCTGGAATTAGACTTGTGAGCTGTATTGGGGGCATATTTTAGCCGATCACTCAATAATTATAAAAGATATGATATTTAAAAAACATATAAAAATATTGTCCTGTACACTACTATAAAATCCTGTTACTTCATGACTACATCATTAGATTTTGTTATCGTTTAATAACTGAAATAATATAAACACGTAATTGCATTGTGTATAATTATTGTATTTTGGCACATGTATTTCCGTGTTATATTTGTATGCATATAAATATTGAAGCTAGTTGTTTTACTATATCTGTTTAATATATGTATTTATTTCACATTTAACAGTGTCTTATTACCCCATCAGTGCATAAATAACATTTGGTTTTAGTGTGTATTGTTTATGAGTGCTGTCACCTATGGAATATAAATAGAGTAATACCACATTCTTTGTGCGTGACAGCAGAAATGATTTTATTACTAAATATTGCAAGTATTAGTGCATCTTTCATATTTCATAGTTTCATATTCTATCATTCTGATCTTATGTATATAATTCTCATAGATCTACCTCTAGAAATACGTGTTAAAATAATTTTTGTGGTCCTGTGTGGTTTTTAGGCGACCCATTGTAGTACATAGATAATACAATCATAGTGATAGTATAATTGCAAGATTGTTGATAACTTTGATATTCTTGCATGTGTAATGATTTTGTGGGGGGAGATGGAAACAAGGCAAAAAATGACAGAAGGTACCTAAAAGTAGAAAATGCAAACAAATCAACCTTTGACATGATATAGTGACAGAGCTGACTGGTTATGTTGAAGACTAAAATATCTCTATGCATCCATCTTGTTACAAATGATTGCACTTCATATATTTTTAAGGAGGGGAATATCTTGGGAATGTTTTCTATTGGCCAATTTATCATCCTATTGGTGTAACTCGAAAAAATTAGTGTTTTGCAAACGTTAGTGTTTTCCAAATAGTCTGTACTCAAATCGTAGTCTTCTAGTTTATGGCAGATTTTAGAATGATTGTGGTTTAGTCGACTTGTTATGTATTTGGCATGTTATGTATTTCATGATACTTTTCATACAGTTCAGATATAATAATAGATGGCTACCAAGTATCAGTACACTCCATCAATAATTAAATCAATACAGATGTCAGATAAACAATAGAATTAGAATAATTAATATTGTGACACTGATTAGGTAAATCTCTTGTAATGATGTCATATTATAGAGCGATCTACTAGTACATGACTGGGCTTGTACTGTAGTACGTACTACAATGGAGGTCCTGTCTTCACCTGGTTAGACCTTTTTATTGGTATTAACAACACAAACTACAATGAAAATTATTTTGTAATGGTAAATGTATCTTTTTATATTTGAAATATCTAGGTGCAAAATAAAGTGCCTCCTTTCAACATGAGTGTATAGTTAAGAACTTTGCCTAACATTTTTACCAAGATTCTTTACACTGAAGCCTCATTTCATATATTAAAGCAGTATTTGGGGACATTCATTATTAATGCAACACAAAACGAGTCTGAAAATATTTGTGCAGCTGTTCTACATGGCTTTTATCATTAACATATTTTGACTCCTTCCCAGTTATTTTAGGACCGTCCTTTTTGAAACTTTATCATATATCAGATATGCTCACTGAACTCCTTTTCAGTCTTGCCCTTTGATTTCCTAAATTTACTGTTGGCCTCACGAAAGACCAAAACAGAGAGTAATTTTAATATTATTACACAGTGTATTTCCTATCAATTTGATTAGAACATTTAGGTTATAGAAGTTTCACAGGCCAACCATGTTAAATATACTCTTCATGTGCATGCCATATCAATAGAACATTAGTTGTGAGACAGCTACTCACAGTTGAGGCCACAACTCACTGAGAGCCTATTTCTCTGGTACAGTCTATAATATAGTGTGACAATGGTGAAAGTCCCATGTCTTGGATTCAGGACTAGAATTTCAATACAAAGCTGCGAGTTGATTTGCACAAACATTCGTGCAAATTAAATTTTGTTGTGCAAATCATAGTTGATTCACACACAATTCACTGAATATGCAGAAAAAAACTAATAAAATTGGCCATAAATGAATGCATTAAAAAAAATCAAACATCACAGTTGCAAATTATTATTCTGATTGTATATGCAATATTGTGTAATGGATCAGTGAAAATTGAACATGTCATTGATAATGTGCATGGTTTTGTCCAGTCTGTTTACAACAGTTTCAAGGGTTGATATAAAGTTTTAACTTTAACTAGCCATATTGGGCAAGTAATGTAAAAATAATGTTGATAAGTTGCTATACACTGGGAGCTGCCTCATTTACTGGACAGTTAGTTTCTATGTATGTCAGCTGCATGACGACTTCTAGGAAGCATGTTTTGAATTGTTGCATCTCCTCTCTGACATGTTTCAACAAGCTATGTGTTTTACCAGACTAGACAGTCATTTTATGTTTTATTGACCAATGCTTTGAATGTAAAAAAATCACAGGAAAATCTGAAATATATGTTTGACAACCGACACTAGCTTTTTTTATTGCCCGACATCATGATAAGGTTGTCAGAACATAAATGTATTGCTACCTTATTTAACCTGTTTATTTATATTTAATATTGTCAATTTTTAATCTGCAGATAGTATTTTGGAAAATACCAATTGCCTGTTGAGTGATGTAACTAGTTTATTATTGTTAGGAGTATTTAAAACTGGGGTCCATTAACACACACTGAAACTGTTAGCTTAATTTAGATTGTATTAAATTAAGGATTCTAATTGTAAAGTTGGTTGCATACATTAGAAAGTAGAGTACACGAGGGAAAAAATAACCTAATTACAATATGTTATTACAAGATAATACACAGTTTATAAGTCAGATCACATTTGCATCATCATGGTTCATCTAGATCAGAATTTAAATCCGTTTATTGCATAATCTGTCTCTTTCTATTCAAGTTTAACTAATTACATCATAATTTTTACCACAGCTGCACTGAAGCGGATGCTTAACTTCAATGCCCCACCAACAAAGACATCTCTTGCTGAACCACACTGGAAGGTCAGTTATTTGGGTTGGCGTGTATGTGTGATAGAATAGATATATTTGGAGAGAACTATTAATGCAGAAAATAATGCTAAATCTCTACAAGATATCTTGTACATTTGTCAGGAAGTCGTAATATTGTGTGAAAGGAGCTGACAAATTAACTACTGTAATTTCAGGTCTTAATCTATGACAAATGGGGCGAAGAGATTATATCACCACTATTGTCTGTAAAGGACCTTCGAGATTTTGGAATTACTTTGCATTTGTAAGTAGCACTATGTATACTTTAATGTAAAAAAATATATTCTAGTGTCTTTTAGTAAAACCCATTAGTGTTATATCAATCGGTATGGAGTGATTAGAACATATACTGTTTTGCATATTTTTCCTTATATCACATAAGATACCCTTCCATGAATAATATAAACATGTCAGGGGCCTTTTTTCACATTGCAATAAGCATAACACATAGCATGCATGCAAACACATGCACATACATTTAAATTTTCTTGGAGAATATCCACATTTGTACTAGGATGATGGGATTTAGCAGTAACTGGTATGGAATACTATGAACTTTTCAGGTGGGAGATGCTGATGGCATTATAATAAGTTACTTTAACTTAGATACACTCATCATGATAAGCACTATTTATTTTTATATTCACATTGTATTTCATAATGCATTTGAGTGGTCTGGGTGATTGGTTTGAAAAATTATTGTAATTACCTAATTTTATGTATTGATATAGTAATAAAATTGTATTTTAATTAATTATTATTCTGGTGCAGGTTAATTAATGCTGAAAGGGAAGCCATTAGTGATGTACCCGCTATATATTTTGTCATGCCAACGGATGAAAACATCCAGCAGATTTGTAAAGTAAGTACTGTAGGGTTTGATTGATTTGGCCCAGTTTAAATTATATATTATTCATGAGCTCATTCATTTTAATAGAACTATTGACTTGAATATATTGTTTATATTACAATGTATTATACTTATAGGTGTTGTAATGTGGTAAATGTACTTCCTAGTGTTTACTCATGAGCTCAAATTATATCATAAGCAAATGGTTTTCTGTATGATTTATTGAATATTGAGAGCTATTATAGAAATGATAGTCTTATTTAATTTAATATATTACAGACAGTTCACATAATAATAATTAACAGTGCAATACACTCTTCTAATTTGGTATGATTAAAGGAATGTACTGATAGAGAGGGCGAGTGTAAAATCATGTGTATTTTCCATTCTCAGGACTTCCATAACCAGCTATATGAAAAATATTACCTGAACTTTATATCTGCCATATCACGACAAAAGTTGGAAGATCTGGCTTTGTCAGCAATCCAGAACAATGCAGTTACACAAATATCGAAGGTAACAAAACACACTCAAGATATATGTATGTAACTGTTGCAGTGGGAGAGTGTTAGATAATGGTAATGCAGATGTCTTGAATTGGAGGGAACACCCAAAAATGTTGTGCATACATATTGTTTCCCAGCTCTTGTTTCTTTGGATCAGTTAAAATAAGATTAATATTTCTGACATAGCTAATCACTGATGTAATTATTATTAGGGAATATTGAATATTCTGATTTAAGATTTATTTTTGACATGTATATCACAAAGAGAATAATGTGTTATGCTGGTCTCTGTTTGTGTTATTAGTTGTGCATACATAAATGCAAATGAGTTGAATTTATAAAATCTTGTATTAGTTTTAAAAGAATCATTCAGTTACTTATATTATAAACCTACATAACCCTGATAATGTAATAGACCACATTGATCCAATTGTTATTACTTGAATTGAAATATATCTAGGTGTCTCCAGCTTCTAATTAGAAGCGTGTTTGGCCACAGATCTCAACCACCTGGGTTTGAATTTTGGCATGGGCATGTCCGATGGCTGTTTCAGCTTCCAGTCTTCCTCATGATTAACTTTGGAGGTCACTTGACCCATTTAACCTACCTTCTACACAGAAGTAGCCATAAAACATCCAATCTTACTAAACCAAAGTACAGCACTGCTTATCTATACAGTGAACACAAAAATAATTATACCACATTTACTAGTAATATTGAAATTAGGTTGTTAATTTGTAAATAATTCAAGTATGTGTATATGAAATTATTGGTTTATTCTATATTCGTGTTAAGATTGAAAGTTGCTAATATAGTTTAGATTTCATAAATTTGATTGTGTTGTCTGGTATGTTATTTATTATAGGTATTTGATCAGTATCTGAATTTTATCAGTTTGGAGGATGACATGTTCAGTTTGAGGCACCACAACAGCGAGTCTATATCGTATTATAGTAAGTCTTGTTTAGTACTGATGTCTTAAGGCAACCTTCTAACATGCTGTAAGCATAACAGGTCACAGCAACAAGAGAACGCATGTCTTAAAAGATTATTAAAGAGTGATCTTTTCCTTTTAAGGTTATTAGATGTTCTGTTAAGACATATTTAGCCCCCCTATATATATATATATATATATATATGGGCGCATTCTTAATGGATTTTTGTTTATGGTGGGACTATGCTAATGAAATCTTGTAAAATATAGACATGTAGGGCTATTTTTCCATAAGATGTTTACATTAAAAATATAAAATTGAAATTGCACAACCCATTTCTGAGAGAATAATGTCAGAGGTTAGTCAATGAGAGTAGTTTAATGATACCTTTAGAGCAAAATTTGATTTTTTGTATATTACCTGTTTTGACATGCAGTGTGTCATGTCTAAAAACCAAACTCTCAGTGGATTATTATGTCTGAAGTATCTTTATCAGTGGACCCTCAGATCACAATTTAAACTCAATTGGTGTTCATTGTTATCTCTATGATAGAGGGTTTTTCATCCCATTTTTTGGAGTTCTCACAAAACTAGTCTATGTTCCCTTATGAATAAGGATAAGGTTCACCAGTCAGGTAGAAGAATACTGTAAAGTGATATTAACTTGTACTAAGATCTGTTATACTTATTAACTTGTGAGGTGCAGTTCAGGTGATAGTCATATCTTGAATGCAATTATTCTGATTAACTCTTATTTCTGAAGGTATCAACAAAGGTGATGTGAAAGACACAGAGATGGAAGCCATTATGGAGAGCATTGTGGATTCTTTGTTCTCTGTGTTTGTTACTGTTGGTGAGTACTATAATCCATTATATATCAGGTATTGGATATCTATACTAAATTTAATAATATATGTTGGAGCATGTGGTATATGGTTTTATTTGGAAATGTTCTAGGACACTAAATGGCTTAAATTGTGCCAATTTGTCATTAAACAACATTCATCCATCCATCCAGAGCATGTGGTACATCATTCACCCTGAATAAACTGATCTATGAGATTAATGAATATTATGATATTAAAATGTAGTGTAGACTATCAGTTGCAGTCTGCCAGTTGATATTACAATACAAGCTGTCCTACAGAATTAACCGATCTTTAAAAAGAAGTGTCTTTAAAAGCACAGATACTTCCAATTTTCTGGCACTTTTTGATTGCAAGAACCTGCTACTCAATCCACATGCAAGAACCACTGTTTTGCCCCCAAAATTACATACTTAAATCAGGTTGCATCACATTATATTCACACAAACAAACCTTTCTTTTTGCATAAATGTTAATTAATTACATAAAATTGTTGAATTATTCATGATTTGTATATATAATTATATGCATATTCAGAATTGCTGTTTTTGCAGTTTTCTTTAAGATGGACAAATAATAATGCTCATTTGATATATGGTGTTTTTTATGTTATTATCTGATGTTATTTAATAGTAGTCAATGGTAGTTCGAGGAATTGTTGTAGTTTCCGTAACAATGTTTGTTTTATGGGGTAATGCTAATAGCCCCATGCCCAACCTGGAGGACCAAGTGCTGGGTTTCATCTGGTCCATCATCTGAGATCTGCCCAGCTTGGTTAAACCTGCCAGGGGCTTAAACCCCTGTTGGTATAACTCCTTGAGTCCTTGAGACACACAATCCCCCTCACCATCAGCAAGATACCAGCACAGAGGGGGTCAATAATTTAATGGAGGAAAAAAAAGGAGGTTGTTTTATGTCCATAGACTCTGTATTTTATAGGTCAAGTACCCATTATTAGGTGTCCTCGAGGCAATGCAGCTGAGATGGTATCTGAGAAGTTGGACAAGAAGCTGAGAGATAACATCAGGGATATGAGGAACAGTCTATTTACATCAGACACTGTACAGGCTGGTCAGTTCTCGTAAGTGAATCACAAATGGACATCTGCTTTGAGATGTTCATACAGTGAACATATTAACATGTGTGTGCTGTCAATATCTGGAGTTTGTCTGTTTGCCACAAATATTAATACATTGTAGCCAGAAATATAAGTGGCTATCAAAACACACCATGCATCATTAGATAAGGTATTTATTCAGGATCTACATTCAGGATAAACTGTTTTGGTACAGCTGACTTATACTCACAGGATGTAAAATAATAATATATAGAAACCATATAGAAAAACATAAATTATAAATGTATACATGACCTAGGTTGCACACTCACACTGGATGGAGAATATATAAAATATTGAGGCATGGCAGCTCTCATCGAGGGAGCATTATGCTATTGTAATTAAATGCCTGCTGAGTGCCGATGCCATGCCCCTAAAATTTTATTAATACCAATATGATGGTTGCGTAAAGGAATATGACTAGGTACATATGAAATTTGCATTACATTTAATTTAATTGAACATTTATTTACTTAGGTTACCGATTATATAGAGAACACAAAGTTTTTTGAAGTTAGCTACTGTTTTTTTAATGTTTTTACTTTAGATGGCAAATAATAGAAGTGGGGCATTTGGGAATGATAATCATCAAACTGAGGATTGATACTGAATATTGCTCAGTATTTATTCACGCACACACACATGCATGCATGCACCACACACACAGAATTCATTTTAAAAAGATTTATTAATAGATTTAGTTCAAAGCAGTATATAAATTCCAAATTGTTGATTGTGATTGAAACAGTTAGCTGATAATATGCTACTTTGATCCTCAGTAAATATCCGTCATATATTATATGGTAACAAATTTGTGAATTGTCAGCATTCACAAAAATGCTTGGAAGGACAAAACATGAACAAATGCATTGTTCACTTATTAGGAGCAGGAATGTTTATATCTGTGAATTAGATTAGGCTAGGTTGACCATGAAATAAGTGCCAGCAAGTAATATTATACTAATAATACATCTACTAGTATATATATATATATATATATATATATATATATATGATTTGTATGTTTACACCGCTTTTGAATAGTTTGCATGAAAACCACACTATGTCAAGTGTCAGCTTTATATGAAAATCAAGCTATATCATGTGTCAGTTTTACTATTATTGTTTTACTCCACTATACATTTATAGATAGGCTCCACTGAATTATATACTATGTCATGTTGTATCACCTCATGTATTATAGATGATAGAATTTGGTATTGTATGTCTGCAGATTCCAGAGACCTTTGCTGGTCATCTTCGACAGAAACCTAGATCTGGCAACCCCATTCCATCATACCTGGACATACCAAGCCCTGGCCCATGACACACTGGTCAGTGGTGACAAATATTTTGTTGTATTATGATTGTTTCTGCTTGTGTGTGTGCTATAACAGTGTTGAATAAGGCACTAGAACAGAGAATCTCAAAGTATGAATTCAAAATATGGATGATCAGGGGCTATTGTCTCACCAGTGTGTGTGTGTGTGTATGTGTGTGCCCATCTGTGTGATATAGTTTAGGCATTTATGTACATGTTAAATTACAGAATTTATCGCTGAATCGTGTAGAAATCGAGGAAGGAGAGGTGAAACAACCAACAGCTGGGGCAAGACCAAAGAAGAAGAAAAAATCATATGATCTTAACCCAACTGACAGATTTTGGCAGTCACACAAGGGCAGGTGAGCATCTGATTGGTATTGGCATATAAATGTTTATAAAGGTGACAATATTGATGTTATGATGTAGCTGATCTATACTAATATTTTGTCTGCTCATCTATCTGTTCTGGCACTACTTATGGGGGCTTGACTATTCATTTGTTAGAGTGGCAGAAAAGAATGCACTAGTAAAATGGTCTGGATTCAAATCCTGCTGACTCCCTGCTTTATGTTTCACATGCTCATTTGTTGACCTTACATATTCCCATAGCTCTACGTTGATTTTCAAAATCAGGTTAATAGAGATGTTATAGTTTTTTGCTGAAGATTAATCCCAAATGTTCATGGAATCCTGAAAATATTACCTGTCCATTGACACTATATTTGCCTGATTACGCACTTATGATATTTTGAAAATGTGTTTTATTATCTATGTACATAATATAGTACAGGTCAGGCATGGGGTCAATTCACTTCAAGAATTGGAATTAATTATTAAAAAAATGGAATTGAAATTGATAAAATTGGAATTGAAGTTTCCTACAAAAAACTTAAATCCACAAATTAATTTTAATGAATTACAATGAATTTTCTTCTATGAGGAAACAGCAGAAAATCTAAATGAACATATTTGTAAGGTTTTTCTTAGCTGTTGGATCATGATACAAGTTTTTATATCTGATTGGATAACTGGATATGTTTGCTTTGTTCATGCCCGATAACTTTAATAGTCACAAATTAATTATATTCTCCAAGGTTGTAATTAGTTAGCAATGAGCATTGTGAGATATACCTACCATTACCTAAAAAACTCTTTTGAAATTTGACTAAAACATCTTTATAGCACAGCAATGCTCCACTGTACACTTCCAAGTAGTACATTAATTATGTGTATATAAATGCATGATACAAACATAGCAACATTTAATAAATTATGAGCCTTGGAAATTAGAACTTCGGACCACAAATACTATGCTAGCTTCCAAAATGCAGTTCTTGTTAGCTTAAAGTGGCCATGAAAAGTGATCTATGCTATTATTAATATGTACTAAGAACTTTTTTATGATCTCTCCAGTCCATTTCCTACTGTGGCAGAAGCTGTTCAGGAGGAACTTGAGTCATATAGAGCTCAGGAAGATGAAGTGAAGAGACTTAAAGTGGCCATGGTGAGAAATGTTCTTACATAGAATTATCTGAAATGGTCATGTTCACAGATGTACATAAGAAGTGACTTGTTCTTATTTAACCATGCTGTGCTATTTTATTAAAATTAATCTATATTGTATAGACTTTGCAGTACTTTTTGTAGTATGTGGCATATAGTGTTGTCTCTTATTAGGGTTTGGAAGGAGAGGATATTTCAGCAATCAGCATGTTATCTGAAAACACAGCCAAGCTGACTTCTGCTGTTAGGTTCGTATTTTATATAGTTTTGACTGTAAAGAAAATATTTCTTATGTATCAGATAATTACTGTGATAATCTGTGATGCGACATCAGTTTTTCTTCAGAATAAGTCCTGATACACCACTACACTCAATCACAGTACAATGACTAATCAGTTTTTTGGCAGTCTGTATAAATGCACATTGTACAATATAGAATATCCTGTTGGTAAGAACAAAAGATGACACCAGAGATGTCAACCAATAGGATTTCTGTGGAATCATTATGATTTTCTGTTCTTCATTATGCTATTACTATCCCGTACTCTGAAAGCTATGATAAATCTGCCTTTTCCTGTAATAGTTCCATACGGCACAGTTCTGTCACTATCTTAGCCACACACTGTATCACATGGCTTGTATGCTTGTATTTTGGTCTGCAGGATAGTGAGTAGTCTAAAACACTAGCCTGACCGGGCTACTGCCATTTTGAGGCAAGCTATATGCTGTAGTCTCTAGTTCATTTCCATAGAATGATTTTCTGCTGTTTTGGAGCTCTTTGCGGTGGAAAAAGTCTCATTGTTTAAAACACCAGTGTCGATACCTCACCAACCATCGCTAAAGAGCACTGTCCCCAATCGTAGACTGGATTTTGGACTGATTTTCAGCAGAAAATGTGTTTTGATAAATGACAAATATTTATGATCTGATAGTTTCCTGATCTGAAATTATGCCATGTTCCATGCACATAGACACTTGAGAATCGAAACAAATCCAACCCTATTGGGTGATTGCTTTTAAGACATTATGGAGTTAACATTATGACCTGCCACCTGAAGAGCTGGGTCATATATGAAAGCAAATACTGGGCCAATGATTATCATCATAAAATACTCTTATTTGTTCCATTAATCAGCTATATGAAGAAATATGATGTCTAAGACCTTTAAGAATATGATTTATCAACACGAATAGAATGAAATAGCTTATACTCTGGTTGTGTAATGTCATTTCAGTTCATTACCCGAGCTGCTGCAGAAAAAGCGGTTGATAGATATGCACACTAATGTAGCCACTGCAATTTTAGAACAAATTAAGGTATATGTTTTGGAATTCTTATACTGAAAGTTGTAACATAAAAAAGATTATGTGAGAAAAGGTTAATTCGTAATAAACAGCACAGCTAGAACTAATTTGAAATAGTTTTAATAATTCTGAAAAGATTATTTACTTTGTGTTAAAATGTTTTAAATGCTTGTTTCAGGCAAGAAAGTTAGATCTGTACTTTGAAACAGAAGAGAAGTTGATGAGTAAATCATCACTGGTAAGTTATCATCTTTATTCCGATTAAAATTTTACTCGTTTAAAACCAATTATGATAAACATATCACATGGTGTTAGGTATAGTGTATTAAATTGTGAAAAGCATTTATCTTATTCAGGACAAATCCATTATGGATATCATCAATGATCCAGAAGGTAAGAGAGAAAACGATCATATTCTCAGTAAACATTCTGAAATCATAAATGGATTTCGTAAATGTTCTAAATAATGTTTATGAATTATTTGACATTTATTTAGTATATTATTTTCCTTATAAAAGCTGGCCTTCCTGAAGATAAGATCAGACTGTTTATCATAAACTTGATTTGTGGGCCATCAATGTCTGAGGTATGTATTTGTCTGTAAAAGGTTTTTATATGATTACCCTTTATTCTAGGTACTATCAATGAAAGCAGTATTAACTATATGATGTTTCCAACTCGAAAGAGAGCCTTTGTTAAAAGAAGATGTCATAATGTATTTGCAAAAACTAATATTACAAGTACTGTAGCTCTTAATTGTAATGTAGATTGTTGTTTATTAAATTATTCAGGCTGAAAAATGGATTTTTCTTTTTATAACATGCACACATACACACACACACACACTTGCAAATAGAATTGCAAACATCCAGGTTGTGTTTTGTTTCCTCGAGGATTCACTGCTTGGCCATGTGTTGTAAGTGTGACCACTGCTGAGGCTAAACAAACCACACTCAGTCACTCACTCGTCGATGTCTGTTTATTTATCACTTATTTGTATGTCTGTATGTACATATGTATATATATATATATATATATATAGGCAGAGATAGATCAATACTGTTTAGCTCTGGAAGCAGCTAACTGTGACTTAGCACCTATACAGTATGTTAGAAGATGGAAGTAAGTCGCTGTGATATTATGTAGTAATATTAAATTGACAATTTTCAATTTTAATAAAAATATCTAATATTTGGTTACGACAGACACTCATAGGTTATGTTAGAAATTCAGAACATGATTTAAACTTTTACAGAACATACACAAAGATGACAAATCCAGGTGCTTACACAGGAGGAGGAACCAAAACTATCAGGTATTTGTTATGACTATTTTTATTGGCTATATTTCATTGTGCATTAACTTATTCTTTATGTAGGTTATGCCACTTTAGAAAATTATGTCATAATTAGATCTAGGCATAAATTCAGTTCATACCTGTGTTTGTGGAGTTTGATTCCTTATGGAGTTGCCACTAAGCCACATGTCCCATGTGTGATAACTGTCGAGGCATAACTCCACTCAGTGACAATAGCAACAAAATCTGTGTTGGCTCAACTCTTGATGGACAGTAATTATGTTGACACTTGTTTCAGCATGGTTTCTAAACTGATGTCACATGCATCACAGTTTGCTATGGAAGGTGTAAAGAACCTGGTTGTCAAAAAACGAGTAAGTTTTAGTATGACCGAAATCCAGTTTGATTGTTTGACTGCAAAAAGTGGAACAACTCTGCTCCATATTTGGTGACTTTAGGTCATATATGCTAAAATATTGTTTCATTCATCATTCAGTGGTTCAGCTTTCTTGCCCTCTGTTAGTTCATATGTTTATAGTTGAACATCAGGAACCATGTAGTAACCCTTTCTGATCTCACAAAGGGTATTTTTGGACAAGGATTGCTTCAGATAAAGTTTGGTAACAATTAATCAAATGTATAAATTTAAAACCATAAATATTACTAAACATTTGCAAATATTAGTAAGAATTTTTGGCCTGTTTTCTATAAAAGTGTCTAATTGTGCACATAATTAGTTGAGATGATAGTTAGGTAAGCAAAAATGACACATTCTAGAAGAAAATCAAAGTTGAAATAATATTTTTTTCTTTTAAATTTTTGGCAAACTTTAACCTTGATGGCTCTAAGTAATACTTATTCAGTAGCAACATATGCCTAATCAGCCATGTTCTAAATTGTTATAGAGCTCTTATTATGTGTGTATATGTTTCTCACCAGTACTGCCTTGTTCTATCTACTTTAGAACTTGCCAGTGACTAAGGTTGTAGATGCTTTGATGGAAATGAAATCATCACAGGAGACAGATGACTACAGATACTTTGACCCAAAGTTATTGCGTGCATCTGACAGGTAGCCATTTATTAGCTGTTAATTCATGACTTTAATATTAAAAAATGTGAATTACAGAAATATAGTGTTAAGCAGATTATTTTTTTTTTTCTTAATTAGACAAAGATCTCTTATGTTTTCTTTTTGGTATTTTTAAGTATTCCAAGAAATAGAACTCCATTCCAAGAGGTAAGATATGAATTATTTAATAGAATTATTGGAACTAAAAAATGCCATTTTATCTGATAATCTTTGGACTATCTATTGGTTAAACCTAAATACTTGCAGGTTTTAAACTAATTATCTTTTTATTAGGCATTTGTGTTCATGGTTGGTGGTGGCAACTATATTGAGTATCAGAATCTGGTGGATTACGTGAAGGTTTGTGCATAGGGATGGGTTTCAGAAATAAGTAATTTTGAATCATGATTATTCCACATTTTAAATATATAGTTAAATTTATACCAAATAATATCATTGACATGATGAAACAATAAGACACTAGCTAGGATATTCTGTAATTAAAACAGAACTTTTGCCATTATAATTACAATGCTTATGTAAGTTATAATTAAATGAACTGTATATTGGTTATAAATATGAAGTTTACACAAATGCATTGTTTTCTTGCTACATTGTCTTATCATATATACTTGTGTATAAGATGAGGTTTTAATCCTTGAAGTAATGCATTTTTCCCCATCTCATCTTATAAATGAGTCAGTATAAAAGCCATGTGACAGTGCTAAGGAATATTTTTGAAACTGTCTAACATTATGTCCCATGCTAATGTTGTTAACATAGGACATAATGCAGAAACGCAGGACAAATGTAGAGATAGGGAAGCGAATTAAACAAATTCTGCACATGAGTGATGAAAAATCAATATGAGATAAAAAAAAACACACTCGATATACTTTGGTCCTTGCAAATCCGTGCAAAATACAATGAAAACATTATGAACTGACTCGGTACCATTAATTCCTGTGTATTTTATGTTCTGTACAGCTGGGTATGTGCTAAAATATGGAAAGATAAGGATCGATGATTGTTGAATGGTCCTCCGACATTTAGACCGATGTTATAGTGACAATTGTCGGACTGGCAACGTCACACATCAGTCACGGCCGACGTTTTTATTTACACAGTACTGACCCTATCTTATATACAAGATCGACTTATACACAAGTATATACAGTATATGTTAAAACAACTTGCCATGTTAATGAAGGGAATATTATTTATAAATAGTTATTTATTTGACAGGGCAAGACAATTGGTCCCAGTGCAAAGAAGATAACATATGGATGCAGTCAGCTGCTGAATTCATTGCAGTTTTTAGAACAGGTAAATAACTGTTTTTTTCCAAATTACATTTTCTAGAGATTCATAGCACTCATCTGGATGCATTTACTTCTTTCAATATGGATCTGACTTGGGGCAAGTTTAATTTTTGAATAACAATTGATTATTAGGTAGTTTGACTTCTGGAATTCCAAATAAATATTAGATTGATAAAATGTGAATAGAAATTCTTGACATAATTGATCTTTTGCCAAAATATACTGAATATATACTAAAAAATATTTGAATGGGAATCCCAAAATATTGTAATGGTGATAGAATTCCAATAATGATTTGTCATTATTTATACCTTTGATGTAATGTTTCATGAACCATCAATAACTGACCTGTAATCTTAAATAACACAATTGTTTTCTTATCCAGTTATATTAAAATAATCAATTGAAATTACCAAGGTTTGGAATTAATGAAATTAATTGAATGAAATTAATCAGTTGGAATAGGCTTCAGATGTGAACAGGTTGGCAGTAGTTTTGTTCATTTAGCAGTTTCATTCCTTTTGTTTGCTAGAATTAGGTTCATAACATTATTGCTTGTTGCTGATATAACTATTTTGGAATAGTACTGCTGAGAATAAGGTTTTGAATAATACTTTCAAATAATTTACATACATAGTGACTTATATTATGGCAAAATCTATATATATATATTGTTTCTTTTTTCAGTTAGCCAAATTAGGACGAGAAATGTAATGGATTGGAGAGGTGATGAACATATACTGGTCACTTTTATCCTTCTTAGCTAACAAATGTTATTATTGTATATGGTGAATAAATCATGCATCCATGTAGGTATTTATTGTTAAGTTCCTGCAAGTGATTGTTGTTGTAACATAATCCTTTCTGATGTATCAACATTTTTCATAATGTTGGTACAAACTGGTGGTAATCTGAGTGTAGTTGTTTATGTCAGTGCTTTTTCTTGTGAAGAGTTCATTAAAATAAAACATTATTTTTAATCATCTTGCAAGAGAGTGGGTTAATGAATGAATACTTTCTTTGGGCTCGATGCTGGTATTACTTAGAACATCTAGGCCCGAGGCTACTCCCCAGTGAAATCAGATCAGGCTAACGGCTGAAACATCTCACAGACACAGGAAATTGTGGGATTTCATATGCACTAAAGTTTAGGATTCTTCTTTAATAACTAAGTTGTATATGCAATTGTTACAGTGTTTTGACATATAGCATTGTATAATCAGAACAATAAAAGCTGATTAAAAAACTTTAGTAAGAATATCCAATCACAATAATAAAGTATGATAGATAGTGCATTTATTTATGGTTTATACAATAAGCATAAGGATTGTGCTCTTCGTTAGCTGTTGACTGTTATGTTAATGATGTGTTGCACAAATGAAATAAAAAGTCAGTGATACTTAAATAGCTGAAGTGTTCCAATATTAAATTAGCACGTTCAATAATTATTCATTACAGTATACAATTTTGTTATTTTAGTGTCTGAGGATTGGATCCTAGGTCTTTCTCCACTGGAATAGCTTTTCTGTCTAATAGTTATTTATAGTAAAGGGGATAGTGATGTTTGTACATAAATGCTCCAGAGTACATCTCATTGTATATTACTTTGTGAATTGGTAATAAATATACAGTTTGTTCATGTTATTGCTGTGTGTTTTTACAATTAGTTACAAACATTATATTTCTGTGGATAAAACTTTAACATATGACACATATTCAATGAAATAAGTGATTGTAAACATTTAATGGGTGTCCTAATGTAGCTTATAAAATACTAGAAAATAATCACACTGGAAAGAAGTTATTACATTTTCTCACGTTTGGTATATTTCGGGCTCAGAAACATGCCCACAGACAAATAATACAAGTTCACTCTAAATACTATTGAAGTTTTCTCACACATCTTGTGTTTATTATTTAGGATGCACAACTAGATATATTTAAGAAACTTAAAACTGCAGTTACCAAATGATTTAAAAATAATTAGCATGATAGTCAGAATCCAACAATAAGTATCTGACGGTTACAGATGTATCACTGTTATGATGTATCATATTTTATGGTCTGTGTACCCTATTGTACATTTTTGTACACTGAAACAAACAATAGATTAATACAAAAAACTAATTCTTTATGGCAAGTCTGAAAATACAAGATGAGTATTTAGTTATTCCCCTCCTTTATTTTAAGACCAAGTTCTTTGTGAATTAATTGTTCAGCTTTTGCAGATGAACATTCTGGAAGTACACATTCCAGAGGTAATATTGGCCAACTTAAAAGGAAATTGTCTTCTTTTCTAGTCTGCTTTTCCATATTTGCATAGTTTGATATATGATACACAAACTTCAATGGCATGATGCCATCAGCTACTGGTATGGTCAAATTGTCAATGTATGTAGAACTTTGTGAGATTGGCATCTCTTTAGTGCCATCTGAAATAGAAGTTATTTATTTAAAATTAATAACATTTATAATGATTTAAATAGCATAACAAATGTCCAACTTAGTTTAGATGAGTTAATGATTTGGCCAAGAAAATTGATTTTCTTGCACTCCCAAGATGAGTGAATAATTTTTCTGCAGTCAAATATACATCTAATAAACTGTCAAGTTGTTTCTTAAAATGGGCCATAACAGGCCACCTCATTGCTTAATCAACTACTGGATACTTAATGTTTTTTGCAGATTCCTTTACATTTAGTTTAACAAGGTATTAAAGCATCTAAAAATGGACTGATACCTTTTCCTCTAATTTAGATAATATTCATGATAACTTACCTAAATTACATTTTAAGGTTATTAAATTTGAATATCACTGTCCCCATTTTTATTATACATATGCTAAACTATACTTACAAAGTGGGAACTGTTATAAAATTATGTTACGTATTTAAAGTTCATAATAAGAATTAAATAAAGTAAAAAAATGAATTACTGTGTAAAGTCTATTTTTCAAAGAAAACTCAAATTTTCAAACCTTTTGTATCATTACCATCACTGGAAATTTTACTGGAGTCTCTTAAGCCAAGTAAGTCTTCTATCTTTTTTCCAGCAGCTAACTGTTCTTCAAATTCCTGCCAATCTAGTTGTCCATCCTAAATAATAAACACAAGATGTGTGACAAAACAGCGATACTATTTAGAATGAACTTGTATTATTTGTCTGTGGGCATGTTTCTGAGTCTGAGATATACCAAACGTGAGAAACTGTAATTACTTCTTTCAAGTGTGATTTCCATATTATGAATGGCTGAAATTAAATTGGCCTGCAGAGCATGGTAAAGGGATGTGAAATTTCCTGAGAGCACTCGCTGTCGTGTTTTACATCACAAGATGTTTGTTTGTTAATATTACAGTGGTAAAGTTATGGAAAATGCTAATATTAAATATTCAAAATGTTCCTGAATAAGGCTCACTATATAAAACATTTATGTGGAAAGATGGTGTTATCAAAAAAGAAGTTTCTGGATATGCAACTATAGAAAAAATCCAAAGTTAGTCAAATGTACTGGTGTGCTCTTTTTACTCTGGAAGGGTGGACTGTTGATTGAAGAAGTGGTATACCATCTTCTTTGATAGGTCCATGATAAATTATTTTCAATACCAAAAATGCTGTAATCACTGATTTACGTATTTGAGGGTTATCAGTTAGTTTGTGTATATTTACAGTGTGTCATCATCTGAGTATAAACAGATTTGCCCAGCATACAAATTGGCTCAGTCTTTACAGCCCATTGTGCAGTGAATGTACTTGGGGTAAGTGGCTTTCGTGGCACCAAGGGCATATCTCTGGCCTCCCCGGTAGCACAGTTGATGACAGACCCATTAGGAATGAAGTTTTTTTGCTGGCCTAGCTTTTCCCCTAGAGTCTGTCATCTTTCATTATACTTGGATGTCATTTGATCCATGTAGCCTGCCATGTGCATACCGTAAAACAACAATTTCTATTCCATTTAATGGCAAAAAAAGTACAGGCCTATTTATAAGTGAAACAAAATTGATTTTACCTCATACCGTCCTCCATCTATGGCATGAAGTTACTGGTACTTAAAAGGTCACAGCTCGTACCACTTGTCAGAGGGTTGATGTTGTGATGAAGATATTTGTGATGATTTCAGGATAGGTGTGGAAATTAGCTGTGGATATAATAGTGAGTTCTCCCATAGAGTCTGAGTAGATAATGACTCGTTCATGGAAAGACTGTCTCGATTGATATCCAGATCATTGTAGCTTTGACTTCATGTAGTTCAGCTAATATGATAGGGGTGAGGTTTGGGATTCTGTGTTTGATATCTTTGTCTGTTTCTTTAAGGAAACATGCCCAGGCAGTGGTTGTTTGCTTGGGGCTTGGAGTGGTGCAGATGTTGATAGTTGGTGTGTTGCTTTCACTGAAGTTAGCAATTCTAGTGGTGGCTGCTATTGCTGCTCCTTCTGGGCTCATTTTTTTCTAGATGGCATTCTGAATGGAGCCGGTTTGTTGGACCTTGGAGGTGTGATTGGTGGTATGCCAATTTCCTTGTGGAACCAGCTAGGTTACCTGTGTTCTTTCTAAGGACTGTATGGCTGAATCGAAGGTCAGTAGGAGGACGGGAGCAGTATTTAATATAACAGACCATATCAAGGACTAGTATAGAGTTATGAGCATCTTGGTGTTGATTCTGATCTTTAGATTTGTGATGGCCTTGTTCATGTTGAATCTGGAGTCTATTTTACATTTAGTTTCTGGCGTATGTGGGGCAAATGTGAGTCAGCTGTCTATAGTGATCCTGAGATATTTATTATTGTGTACCATTTCCAGATATTGTGGGCCGAGTTTAATTTTAAGCTGATTGTGTCTAGATGAGTTGAAGGTCATGCCTATGGTCTTAGTTGGGGAGAAGTATAATAAGCCCAACTGGTCACTCTGGTGGCTGTTTTGTCTACTGCATTTAGGGTTTTCTGGAGTTTGTCTGCTGGGCTCTTTCGTGTAAAATCAATATCAAGCCAAGATATCTATTGATGTCTATGGTGCTGAATAAATTTATACAAATCAGTACATTAATTTACTGATTAAGATATGTATAATATTATAAACATGTCAGATAACATATTTGTAATATTTTATAATAGATCTAAACTACGACTGCTCTTTTATATTTTCTATACTACAGCGTTACAGATTTCATTGATACCTTATCCATAATAGAGATTATACTTTGGTGTTACACATCTGACAAAACGAATCTCAATTTCTTTTATAGACCAGGCTCATTTGTATTTCCCACAAAATCGCCCAAACACGCAAAAAATGATCGATAGAGGTAAAAGCGAAATGATCAGTTTTGGCTAATTCCAAAATGGAGGCGAAAACGAGCTGGGGCCAGGAGGCCACATCGTCAGGTTTTTCTGGGGACTTCACAGTGGACATGAATCTGGCTCAAAGTAAAGACTATGTCAAAGCAGAACAAAATTGTACCGATCCACAGAGTCCATCAAACTTTGTTCCATCTCCAGACGAATTTCAGTTTGTTACAACAGCGCCGATGTCACCGACAGGAAGTGGAACAGGTGTTTGTTGACGTTGAAAGATGATCTAGATATAGAGATCTAGATAATTATAGAGGAGTCTACGGATAAAATAAATATACTAATTGTATTTAAGTAATCTTATATATTTCCAAATTTGTGATGGTCAAGGCTTTTACAAAACTTTTTCCACGTTTTGTTAGTGCCCAAATATTAATATTCAATATTTTGGTAATATTATATTTAATAATTTATAGCTCTCTATAATCTATTATCTATAGACCCTCTAGTCTATCTAGTAGTCCTCTACTGTAGCCTGATATATTTATAGACTATTAATATTTATATATCGAGTCAGTTAATGAGTGAAGTAACTGAAAATTAGATAGTTTAATCAGGTCTATACACAAGACAAAACAAATATTTGATGTTATATTTTACGAAGTGGTTACATATTTGAGCATCGGAATCCTGTACCCTAGTGTTATAGGTTCGAGCACTCAATGCGCATGCGCCAATTATTCCTCGTTTGCTATTACTCCGCTCAAATATGGTGGCCGAGCATGTAGTTATTATATTTGGGTTGAAAGTAGAAGATGCTTTTGATAGTTTTGAAGGGGTACAAACGAAAATCAAAGATATAGACAAACGATAGAACAGCTGTGCAGCTTTACAAATAATCAGTGTTCCCAAGTGTCCTAGAAAACCTGGATTATGACAAAGTAATTTTCCCACATTTTTAGTGCATTTCGGCACATCTAGCCTACAATGTGCACAATCTTTTACTGCATTTATCATGCCAAGATGTAAATTTGCTACATCTATATTTTCTACTTCATTAAGTGCCTTAATCTTTTTAAAGATTACATCCTGTGATATACTAATTTTGCATATAATTATATTACTTGAGTAAATGTCTAGACTACTCAGTCAAATAAAATCAAAGCACCATTTAGCTACCAAATGCATTCTGGGAAACTCTGACATTATAACTTGGGTATTTCTTGTTTGTCATTACCACAGAGAAGTGACATCCATATTTTGGTTTTATTGGTTCAGCATGTTGAATTCAAGAATACATTTCTAAAATAATGAAAATGATCTACAACAATAGTATTTATTGAAGTTTTACCTATTTATAATATTTTCATAATTATAGGATCTAGCAGTTTGTCAGGAACTATAACAACTGATGGTAGGACACAAGGATCTGATACATATACAAGGAATCGCTCAAAAGTATCTACAGTTTTAGATGGCAAAGGATTTGGTTGGTTGTTGGAGGTAGACGATTCTGATGATAATGATATGCAGAGGCCTTTACTGTGAGTATATACTATGTTGTTATGCTGTGGTTATTTATTCAGTATCGAAACTATTCTTATTGTCCTGTATGAATGATATCCCATTATCATACCAGTGCTGAGGTAAATCCATCTTGCACTGTATTAAAAAGTGGTTCCTGTGTAAATTGGGATGTTACTATGCCAGCTTAAAACAGACAATGACGTAAACAATTTACATTACAAATGGTTAAAGTTTGAATGCTGTTATAAATAGAAAAAGATTTATTGTAAATGTTGAAAGAAGTAACTGATACAGGCTAAGTGAACAATGGTACTATTTTAATGTGGTATCTGGTGTAAGTGAATTGTTTGGAATCTCACAAGATTTTCTCCTAGATACCAGATACTACATATAACATTTTGTTTCTTGTGGAATTAGTTTATTTCAACACTCACTGTTCCACTCCAATCCAGGTCTCACCTTTAGGAATTGGCCTCTATTGTCACAATAAATAAAGTCCCTGCAAAAAAAAAATTAATCATGCATTTCAATTTTTCTAAATTCTGTTTTATTGATTTTTTATGATTAATTTAATTTTATGATTCAATTGTAAATATATGTAAAAATAATTATCTAGCATAAGTTATGCTAGATAATAATTTTTTTACATATATTTACAATTGAATTACAATTAGATTTCAACACCATATAGTCTTACAAGTCATACTAACCAGTGACAATTTTCTCAAATCTATGGTTGGGTTTATCTGGGGAGATAACACAATAGAAGGTGTCAAGTGTAGCCACTCTCTTACAATGTGGTAAATTGGACGAATTTGGTGATTATCTTACTATCTCATGCTGAATACATACCAGAAACAAAACCTGACTCTCCAACTTTTGAGACTACAGTATTGTATAATTTACAGCTGGTAGTCTATAGTGATACTTGTCAACTTCACGATTTCTGGCAGACAACAGGATTGTTTATTGTTTTACTTTGAATAAGACTAAAATCATTAGGAAAGCAGGGTGTCACTGTCAGTGAGCATGCAAGAAATGCAACAATATGAATTTGTAATTAAAACAAATCCAGATTTTTTCCAACCCTGCTATTGTAATGTAAGTGACTTAAGCTGAGAAAAACACCCATCTCACACTTGAAGCAATGCCATATGCATATATATATTACTTTATTGCTCAAGGGTGCTCTGATACTATCAGTGGTTAGAGCATTACATTGTAAACCTCCAGTTTGTGTGTTTAAATCGAGGTCATGTGTTTGTGGGGTAGTTCCCTATGAAGTAATGCCCCTAGCCATATAGTCCCAGTGTTACTAGTACTAAATAAATCAACCAACCAACTTTATTCCTGAATGTTACATGTTAAGAATGAATATATCTGTAAAGACTACTGATGTGTTATGATAAATGCACATTTTATTTTGCAGTGAGGAGTTGGATATTGACTTGAAAGATATTTATTACAAGCTCAGATGTGTCTTGTTCCCTCTGCCACAGCTTGGATTTAACAGAAAGATAGTCAAAGATAATCCAGATTTCTGGGGACCATTAGTTGCTGTACTTATTTATGCTGCCTTTAGCCTGTATGGGCAGTTCAGGGTGAGTTACCCAACTTGTGTCAGCAATCATAAATTTCAGGACGTACAGTATAGTAACATTTGTTTTGTAACTTATACCATTTCCCAGTTGTCTATACATTACTTCTATCTTTTGACTTGTTAACTTTAGGTCACCTCCACATATTAATTCCTTCCCTGAGTAAATTGTTTTCTTTCACAGCCAATATTTTCACCTTTGAACCCAAAGTAATAATATTCTAAGAGTCAATTATTTCTCTGTTCTGTTCATTGATTGAACATACCAAATAGGCAATTCATTAGCATCCTCTGATTACCCTGGAGATTGATTGATCTATCATGAAAGACTGGCTGATGATTGGTTTGAATTAATGGCCAGAGGTAGAGCCATTTATGTTTTGATTTTACATGTGCCTCGGAGCTTGTTTATTTCATTGTTGTCAATTGCTTAATTGGTGACCTGCTTACTTGTATGCTAACTTGTTAAATAATGTTGAGGATGCAAGCTGTATACTTATTTGAATGTAATGCAAGTTCATTATATTTTAATATCTTTCATAAGTCACGAGTTAGAGTGGTTGTTATTATATTGTGCCAATTTGAAATAAAATTGTGTGCAGCCACTACGTATATGCCTATGGCATGCAGTAAAGGCTAAGGACATTTGATATATTTGTGTGTGTGTGTGTGTGTACATATATTTACATCTTCCTAAATTGATCAGCTGGGGTCAGTTCAGTGAATGGTCCATTTAGAGAGGTTCTCTGGTATATATTTAGCATTCATTTCACTCTAAACACAATGTGTATGTAGCACTGTGACATAACTTTTGTGAAATGAATTTACATATCCAGCTTGTGTTATGTTTTGTACCTGGTTGATTGTGTTATAAATTTTGTCTAAACTAATCAGATAATCAATGTCTGTATTCCAGGTTGTTTCATGGATACTAACAATCTGGATCTGTGGTTCATGTATGATCTTCATGCTGGCAAGGGTGTTAGGTGGTGAGGTAATTATGAGGTCTTGTTTTCTATATAACCATTGTCTGTTCTATGTTATGTTAGCTGATGCCTATATTTTATCTGGTCTTTACATTATAGGTATATTACTCTCAGTGTCTTGGTGTCATAGGATACTCCATACTACCATTGGCTGTTACAGCTTTAATACTTCCAGCTGTCAGATCCATGCATGTGGTTAGTATGTTCTTTAAGGTGAGTAAATATCAGCTGAAGTATTTAAAGTAAGTTTGGTTTAATTCATATGACAAAGAGATTTAGGAAGGCTGTGAAATATTTTGAACAGGTTTTAATTTAATTCTGACTGGTGATTTACTGAAACATTACAGGATAATTCACAGTTAAAGGTCAAGTATCTCTGGTCTGGCTCATGTCAGATTATAGACATTTCTGGAATATTGAAATTAACCCTCAGAAACATAGGCTTTGCATCTTTACCCTCCACAAACCTTAAATTTGGATACTTTATTGCAGTCATAAGAGTGTCTAATTAACTTTTTATAAATTAATTTTTTCAGCATATGTTGATATAGAATAATAGTAATGTAGATTTAATAAAACATCCTTACTAACAAGACATTCAATCCTGGATTCTGACATTACATTAACTACTACAAGTAAATGGTGGATACAATTAGTTTTGTATTTGAATTGTGCTTAGACCCACTACATCCTGGTCTCTTTGAAGACACTGAAGGCTCCAAAACTGTTTATAAAAAAATAATAGAGAGCAGCTACTACAACAAAATGATGGTTTTAAATAATCTTTGAAGACAAACAAATTTAGAAATATTTCAATTACATATGGTAATGTTTTTATTCATTTCAGTTCCTTGGTGTTGTGTGGGCATCATACAGTGCTGGTTCACTTCTTTGTGTGGAAGAGTTGCGAGAAAAGAAATCATTACTTCTTTATCCAATCTTTTTACTATACGTATATTTCTTGTCATTGTACACTGGAGCATAAGGGTTGTGTCAGGAATTAAGTTTGTGGTAATTAACAGCTGTTGTCTTTGAATAAAAGAAATCTGCTTTTGAAAAAAGGACATCAAAACAAAAGTTTGTCACCTAATAAAGATGACTGTATCCTGTTAACTGTTTACCATGTTTCGTGTATTGCTGCTAAGACTTCATGAAAATGCGTAACTGCTTGACCACTGTTCTGTATATAGAACCTTGTCTTTCAAAGGTTAGAGTTAACCAAACCTTATTTATGTAGTGTTGTTGACAGATTTCTCACATTTGAACCCAGGTAAGACTGTAGCCAACACCTGTTTTGTGTATATAGTAAAATGTTAATGAAATACCATCTGTAAATGTCATTTATTTGAAACATACATTAACACCTAACACTGTTATGTATGCCTGGCAGAAGTGAATGTAAATGTGACTAAAAGGTAGTACTCGTACTGGCATTGCGATTCATAACTGGTAAAAAGATGACCCATTTCTCAGATAATGCACTTCAAATCTACAAGCCAGTGTATAATATTTAAATATAGAAACCTGGTTGTTTCTATTGCTGGAGGATTTTGTTTTTGAAATAGGAAAAGGTAAAATTGAAAATGTACCCATAGGGATTTTTAATTAACAGTTTGTTGTCATAAAAAGATTACTGATGGTCCATTTAAATTCACCAAATAAATGGCATTTGTAAAACTGATTTCTAGACAAACACATCTTACATTATCACTGACAAAGTGATATGGCCATTATTAGCTGTCTGGATGAGCCACAATTGGCATCCTAGTATTAATATATTAGGATGTATCTGTAACATACACAATATCTGAGTTCTTCATTTCCTACTGTACGGAATAATCATCATCTCATAGACTCATACACTGTAAAAAGGTGGGATTTGTATAAATAGGGATGTTGTGGTTTGGATTTGATTACAAAGCCATAGATACAAGGGTTGAAGTTGGTTATATTTGCACTTCACAACTGTATCATTACTGTAACCAGTATAACACAATTGTAAATTAATGCTTGTTTCTGTTAATTGTGTTATCATTATGAGTCGACCACAATTTATTATTATGTATGTTCAAACAGAGTCAGTTGTATTTTTAATGTTTTGTTCCAGTTATTTCTTTATAAAAGCAGATTAACTATATTTAAAAATTAGAGTTTAACATGTTTTGTAACAACCTAAATTATGAAATTCAAAACAACTGTAATTGATATCAATTCTGTTTATAATTATAGCAGGACCCAGTTGTTTTGTGTACTGTAGTGTCGTGGTATTTATGGGGTTCTTTATTTCAAGCATTCGTGCATCAGACTAGTCAACATTGTCTTTAGAACCTTTTATTTCTGGACTATTGTTTAAACATAGTTGATAATAAAGTCTGATGTTGAGCTTATAATATTTTGTTAATATATTGTTGTGTTGCAGCTAGGTGCTTAAATGTGAACTTAATACACCTGCTGACACCTCCCCACACAATTATAAAACTGTTTTCAGTGTTGTTTGATCTTAAAACACTAGTGTACATTCACTTAATTTTGCTGTAGTATTTTCTGCAAATCCAACACACCATTACCATCATCTACATCAAAATACTATAGACAGCATTTGTTTTGTCAAGATCAAACATTACTCTTTTCTAGATACAATACTGTATATACTGCTAGATATTCAGTGCCATACAAATAATGACAGTGTTGTCAAAGTTAAATATTTCAACACTACTAGAAATGAGCCAGTTTTGGTACACATCAGATTCAGTTGTCAACATTTCACTATTTCAAATAAAAACACACTAGATTTGCCCTCTTGAAATCAAAACCTGTGGTTAATTCGGTATTACATTATTACAGACTGAATTAAAAAGGGAGTTCTCATATTACTTGTTTTCAACTATTGGTTATTAATTTTCCCTTGATAATGAATGGTTTCTGGGATAATTTGTAGCATATTACCCCAAGTGTACGAAAAAAGGATGATCACTGCTGGATGTTGTGATTTGACTACTATTACAAAAATACCTGGTCACATTTCAATACAGTATAGCTGTAGAATGAGTTCAAGCAAAACAGGTTAAACATTATTGAGTTGGATTAACAGCATCACAGAAACCCAAATTATGTCCAATCAGCTAGAATCATGCTATATTGTCACCCAGATTGACATTCAAGTAGACAGCAATGATAAATAACACACAATTTAGATGATTCAATCTACAAAATCTTTATTATGAAATAATCTTAATGTGCCAAACTTTTGCATTACTAGTTATGATATTGTTATGACAACCAGCAACATAGATGATGATTGATGTTTTACGGCCGCTTTTGTGCACATGGCAGGCTAAATAGGCTGAGCGACCTCCAAAGGTAATGAGGCGAAGTCAAATGTGAAACACTCGCTGAGATTCGAACCAGCAACATAGAGTAGTCAAATAAGTAGTTTTGTAACTTTTGTGGATTTAATGACATTGTAACTCTATTACCTTATAGTTTGTGGAGTATACATTATTACACTTAATTAAATATGGAGTAAAATGGTTTGTTTTTCAATGCTAGACACTTTGATAAAACAGTAATTCAGATATTTGAAAGGTACCGGTACTTGAAATAGCAGAAAGTAAAAGCATATTACATTTTTCTGACAACAAGCAACATTTGATCTATCCACACAACTCAAAATATTAGTACTCGGTCTGAACTTAACAGATGTTACACAGAAGCCGAGTACTATGAGGCACACTACAAGGTATCTCATTCACCCCAATGTCAATCAGGGTTGTGGTGATTACAGCACCAAGGTATGATTACCATTACATCCATTCTGAATGTAATCGATAATGATTACATTATAAAGTAATAATGATTACGATCATGATTACAATGTATATAACACATATACGAATGTGATTCTTCTTCAGTATTTAATCGGTTACATGTATAATACAGATATAAACATGCTACAGTGTTTATATGTTGTTTTGTAAGAACCAGACACACTTTTTTGGTGGTATTGAAAATGTACAAGAGACTTTGATGCCATTGTACGATGTTAATTTGTTTTAATATTTCTGAGATCAATATTCACCATAGAGAAAAGGTGCTAGTAATGCATTTGCCATGAATCCACAGGTATTTATAGAGATAACTGAGATTAGTACAAACAATGTCAATGGAATTGTTTAAATATATATTTAGTAACGAAATGCATCAAATTATTGCTATGCTTTAAATTGCACTTTTCTTCCATAACTAGGCCACCTCCCAATTCCATACTTCGACCATCTCTGTCTAATGCGCCCCTTTGTCACCCTGTATGTCGATCAGGGGCCAAAATGTAGCCTTGTTCACTATTGTATGCGCTAATTTAATTGGCTGACTGTCAATCAAGATCGTTTGCAGCTGGGGTTAAAACGAATCCATGCACAGTTGCTGGCTGTGTGACTAGCTTGCACTTAACTGTGTGAAGACAACACAAGTTAATTTGAAATGCCTGTCTATATGACATATAGCCAAGTAGTATTTCAACACATTTTCCTTTCGTGTTCATAGAACCAATAAAATGACAAATTATCATGTGGATAAATATGACAGCAGTCCGCCGGGGGTCTCAACCCTAAATTTCAACAATGGGTAAATCAGTTATATTGTTATCTTTAGCCTTACATACCAAACCATACCTATGGCGTGATTTAACATGGTAAATAATCAAACACCTTGTGTAATTGTGAAAGTATTTGCTGATTACGATTACATTTACAATGTAATTGATTACGATTACATTGCATCTATAAATGGCGATTACAATTACTTGAGATCATCTAACCGATTACAATCAATTATGATTACCCCCAACCCTGATGTCTATATGAGCATATTGCTGCCATTAAAGTTTAATGCTATGGCTTGCAATACATCTCATTTCCAACCAGAGATTCTCAATATGATTCATGTATCAGGCTACTTCATGTGTATAAATCTTCGGGGATGTGAATCCTTTACGATCACATATTTGATTATCAAAATGGTGGCTCGTGATGTCACAAAATTTGCAGACATTTCAATCCGTAAATCAATTGATGATCCCACAGATTGACACATGATTGCATCATCATCGTCATGGGAAATAAACTTGAAAAAGAATGACTAAAAATAATACTCCATATTTATTCCCAAGTCTGTATATAAAGGACAAACTTCATAATATCAGACATAAAATGCTGCACAAAGATGCATTTTTAATTTTATTCAACATTTGTGCACATCAACAGTGATTGTGCAATTGACAAGTTCAATGGAAATGATACAAGCTAAACACCTGAGGAATCATTCATTTATTGCTGTTCCCAACAGGCACAGTCCATCCAGGAACACATGTCCAAACTAATATTACAGACCACTGTTAATTTATTTTGTAACAAATTCATCACAAATTTTTTTATTTTATGAAACAACAAAACATTTCCTGGATGACAGCACATAACAGAAACAAGATTCTCCCATCAAAACTTCCTTCTCTATTAAAATCAATGCTGTCAGTCTCCAATCACATATCATAACTCATGGAATAAGTGATGTAAAAATTTTCACATTAAATCTGTTATATTTGTTTATTAATTGTGTAAGTAAACTGCCTGAAATAATAATTTACATATGGTAAAAAATTATTCATAAATGAAACACCCATTACATTAATCATTCACACATTAATACAACTTTTCACATTTGTATAGAATGAACTTTGGTTGTCTAGAAATCATTTCTCATCCAGACCTGGGCAGTTACATTTTGTATCTAAATACTGTTTTCAAAGAAACTGACATGTATATATCTAGATACATTTGTAAACTTTTCAATTG
Source organism: Paralvinella palmiformis (assembly GCA_025642065.1). Classification (NCBI taxonomy): domain Eukaryota; kingdom Metazoa; phylum Annelida; class Polychaeta; order Terebellida; family Alvinellidae; genus Paralvinella; species Paralvinella palmiformis. Next base: position 57,215 of record JAODUP010001153.1, on the reverse strand, counting down.
AAAAAGTATCAAATTTTAGATACATGATTATTAAATATTCAGATATTAAATCACATATTTTAACACTAATAAAGATTGTCGTTAATACTATCTAACTTTAACATACACCCTGACACTTAAATGAATGGCCTTTAATATAAATTATTAGGAGAGCTATATGGTAATTGTCTCATCTTTGCTTGTAACTTTTAAATTGCAATTGTGAAATATGATCAACATGAATAACTTATGCTAAACGTGAAATAAATATACACCCAATTACAACATACATGACACATAAACTGTATCTAGATACATTCCTATAATCCTAAATCATGCATCTAGATACGTATCTGAGCAGATTTCACTGTAACTTATCTAGATACATTTGAAATGTATCTGCCACAGGTCTGTTCTCATCCATAGCATCTTCCACGCAACAGGTTTGCATATATATATATATATATATATATACACACACGTGTTGTAGAGTAATATTTGTTCACATAAAGAACTCTCTTAATGTCGTCTTCTATAGAAATTAAATTGGTCCCCATATTTTTCTTATAAACACCTATTGTAAAGCAAGAAATTATGTTTTTAACGATTTTAGCAGGATATCAATCCAGCAGATTAAAATTGTTTTTTGTTACAAAACCTTTACTTGGTGTAAATATGTATGCTGTTACAAAGAAGCATCCAGAATATATAGGATTGAGCCAAAATGATAAGGACACCGTCAGGAGCCTGTAACAAAATATTAAATTTGGACTATATCAGAACCTGACCTAAAGATATCAGACATTATAATAGTGTGTTGATATGTAAAGGTGAAAGAACAAATTTGGACACTGTATGTCTTATTTACACATGAATTAACACATTTATTGAATTATCCTCACTTGAAATAATGTCAGTAAAATTATTACTATTACTGCTACTACAATAAAACTTTCGTGGAATGAAGAACTGAAAATCAACACCAATCACCTAACACAGTTTATGATGAGTAGCAGAATCAAGATATGCTGTAATCACAGCATAAATCAATTTCAGACTATAATGATTAAATTCCACTATTTATTTTATCATTCAATTATAATCAAGTGACCCACCATTTAAAATACACTTATATCAGCAGTAAATATTCTGCTAACTGACATAGACAAATCAGAATTATGTGACCTGTTGTTGTTTTGAGTAGTGTAAATACTGTTTACTCAATGACCTGGCTGTATAACTGAACTGAGGAAAGAATAAAATAGAATGTCACAGTCCACCAACTTTACATTTAATAACTATAAATAATAATAGTTATGCGACCATGAAGCTTTCGATATATTTCACTTCAAAAATGATTCTAATTTAGGGCAGATGCTACAAAGAGTACTATAAATAAGATTAAAGGCTTTCCATGATACAAAGTTTTGGAATTAAGTGCAACATGTCCGTAACTGATCAACATTCAGATGCAATCAAGACTCTGAATCTGGCTACACCATCCTCACATGTTTCATTTACAATTCTATTATTCATGACATAGTTACAACTACAGTTATAACATCGAGTACAGGCCTGAGCGAGCAATTAGTGCTTAACAACACAGCAGAAAAGGGTCATTCAATGTCACCTCTTATAACATGGAGGAGAGCACAATGGATGAAATTTAGACCCTGACCTACATAGAAAAGTACAAATCTGAGCCATATGTGGGAGATTATTAGGAATGACTAAAATGTCAAAAATATCATAGGAAATGTACATTAAAAATTATCCAGTCCATGTTATGAAAGAACTGGAATAATAATAATTCTTGAATCCACTGCTTCCATTCTCAGCATTCAGCTTCCTAACTGGTGGAGTGTAGAAGATGGACTTGTATAATATTTTTGTCTGTAACTCATTTCTGGTACTGAAAGATTGAAGCAATTTTTACACAACTGGAAAAGGCATCCTAAACAATTAGCTTCGAATCTCATTCTATGTATCAACCTCTGGTCGGAAAAGCTGTGACAGTTTGCGCGTGTGCATCTTGGCAAGAATGCATGAAAAGTCACGGATGTCACAGAGGTCGGTTTCTACTTGTTCCCAAACCGTGCTGCCCAATGGAAGTTTATAAACGACATTGTAGCGATAGACACGATATGAAGATCTGTGATATTCCGTCGTTCCACAAACATAAAGGCAGTTATTTACAACAAACAAACCAACATTGTAGATCTCTTCTGGTAGGTTTGGCCCCTGTCTCCATTGGTTCTTATGGATGTTGTATATTTCAACTGAGCTCAGAGCAATCCTATTGATCCGGCTGCTCGTGTGAGAATAGATCTGTCCTCCTGCAACAAATATCTCGTCATCAATGACACACGAGCCAAACTTGAACCTTGGTGTCGGCATTCCGGCAAGATGATTCCACTCGCACGTTTTCGGATCGAAACTCATCACTATGTTATGCGCACCAACCCCTGTCCGCCCGCCTAATATGTATATCAGATCATTATGAACCACAGTCACCAAATCAACTAGCATAGTTGGCATCATGCCAACATAACTCCACCTGTTTTGTGAAATATTGTATTTTTCAACTATCTCAGTTGGATGCTGGTTAAGTGTTACACCACCAAAACAGAATATAAAGCCCCCAACTGCAGCGAGTGAAAAATTTGATTTGGGAAATAGCATCGGAGCCTTGGGTATCCAGCAGTCATGATCGTTATCATAATGATAGACATCTTTGCTGACGCTCTCACCCTCAAAATCATCATACGAGTCTTCATCTGAGGGACTTTCCTGATGATGCTCACGGTAGAAGTAGTGGCCACCAGCAACAAATATCTGGTTATCATCTGTTACGACACAAGAGGGGTCTTCTACTTCAAAGTAACCAATCGAATCTTCCTTATCCTGGAAGGTAGCCATGTAATATGCCTCTCTAGTGAGTGGATTATAGCAGTTAATGGACGGACGATTTTGATCAATACCTCCTATCAAGAGAACACACTGTTCAGGTTTGATCATACCGCATCGCAAGAGGACGTTAAATGTGTGTTCCCCTTGGTAGGACTCGGGGTTGCTTTCAAATTCTTCCAGCTCACTGAGCATCTTCTGGCACACATCACAAGATGCAATCATCTCATTGGCGAGTACTTTTTCTTGGATGTACCGAGAGCTAAGCAGCGGAAATCTTACAAGTGGCAGTAGTTCTGCAAGGTGCTCCACTCTTGATCTGTCATATGAGACCCATTTCATTAATGCCTCAAACACAATATCCTCCTTTTCAACATTCAGCTCACTGGAGCCAAGAAAGGTAGCCACTTTTTCATGTCCCAGTTGTAAGAATTCCTCTCCTCTGTGAACCAGCGTAAAGTTTTTCTCAATATGCTCTTCGGCTTTGTTTTTCAACTCCATGCAGTTGTGTATGATAGCGAAGCAGTAGATGCCGACACAGTTGGTCACATCAAGTTGAGTTTCCATGAAGCGAGCACATGCCTTGTGTACGGGCATCATTTGTAAGAGTGAAGCCAAGGAAAGCAAATTTTGAGCATTCTGCGGTGATATGTCCAGCCTTGCAGTATAGGCATACTGTATGATTAATTCCATGGCTGAGGCATCAACATCATACATGTGCACCTCATTTTGGGTCTTCTCATGGAGGTCAGTTGTAAACATTGCCCTGAAATAAGGAGAGGCCGCAGCCAGAATGTTCTTGTGACACTGAAAGTGGTGGTCCTGCACACAGATGGTTATATCAACTAGCTCCTTCGTATCATACATTGACTTCATGACCTCCATCAACGACAGGTGATGGACATCATTCTTAAACAACATGATGTCTGACTCATCAGAATCTGTTAGTGACATGGTACTTGTTTACAGAAAAATCTGAAAGGAAATCAAATAATAACAGAGTTAGAATCCTGGCACTTTAATATATGTCAGTGTAAGAGTTGTCATTAAAATGTAAGATCTATTTGGTTGAAGAACAAAAGAGAAAGAAAAAAGCTGGAAAATTTAAGCAATTTTAGAGCCACCTGCAGGCATCCTGAGATTATATTTAAGGTTGATTTTTTGGAAATATTTCAAAACGCAGGAAATTCTCATCCCTGATTAAAACAAATTAATGTGAATTTCTCAAACAAATGAGAGCCCCACATTCTTCTGCTTTAAATATAAAAATAATTGCAGATACTGTATTGTCCTAGTTAGATGCAATAAAAACAAATTAAACAATCATATATATTTTTTATGGATCTCTGAAAATATACAAATTTCAACAGTTGCCGCTAACTGACATTAAATTTATATAAAAAACAAAACAGTAGAACTGTTTCTATTTTACAGTAATTTTGTGCTTGTTGCAGGCTAAATGGGCTGAGTGATCGACAAAGATAATGAGGCAAAGTGAAAGATGAAACACCCTTCTGTTACAGCCCACCAGGATTTGAACCCAAGTGCTAGATCTACGATAACTGTGCTACTAGTTAGGCCAAAGAGACACCCCAATATAATTTCTTTCAGATGAACATCAATTTATATAGGATCAGGCTGTCATTCTAGATGATGTTGTTTTGATTAATACATTAGTACAACAACAAGTGCTAAGCTTCCTCAAAATAGTAAAACATATATCAGTGGACTTTTAGTGGTTATAGATATAATACTGATAAAAGTAAGCTTCAAACTGTATATCAAGAGTGCAGTCAGATGCTAATTAAATAAAGGAACAGGATATGGCCTGAAAGGGCACATATCGAAGTCCACTATAATAAGGTGGAGCAATACCAAAAGAATACAATTTAACAAAAACAAATATGAACTCACTGTGAATTAGCGTGGGCCTTGTGAATGAACAGTAATTAATATTAAATTTAATATGCAAATGTTATGCTAATAATGCAGATCAGTTAACAGCTGCCCATACATGGAAAAATATGTTCATTCATAGGTAGATGGAGACATACAATACATTTTTTTTCTTCCTAACCTCTGCAAATTCCCTTGCTTTTCTGTTCAATACACTTTTTATATATAATACACTCCATCACACAAACAAATTATTTGAAAAACTATAACCAGGGTTGTCAAAAAGTAATTCTATCTTGGAACAATATTAATTAATCCAAAAGTAATGTAACCAATTTTAATGGATCTTTGTAAATGTGACACAACTTTGAGAAATCTCACTTTTGCTTGTAGTATATGACAGACTTAAACCTGGGCCAGAAAAATATTTTTACAGCTCCACTAGTGCAACAAAAAATAACTAGCTATTAAAATTGTGCTGGAATCAATCATAAATATGCAAAATAAAGACAATAATGATGTTTTTGCAGTTTTATTGAGTATATAACAGATCATATTTTACTGGAGCACAGATGGTGGTGTGCAGAAGTGCTGTGTTTTCAGCGTTTCAATCTGAAAATTGGTAGATCCAATATACAATGCACTTGAATTATCTGCATGTAACTTTCTGCATGTGATGCAGAACATCACTATTGTATTCCACCATGGAAATAAATTGCACCAATGTGGGATGAATTTGCATTTCCTCTGTGCTGTCATAACTCTTGTCATCAAACTTTTATTTGTTTCAACTTTTTGGAGTACTGGGTCCCTTCATGATCCAGCCATTCTATACACTACAAACGTGGGTATTGCCAAAACGGATTAAAATAAAAATAATTTAAAACTTATGCTGGTGTTATCACAAGTAAGTAGATCTAGACTATCACTATGTGGTATATACTAGTGGTAGATGAGAATGAATAAGAGTGGAGGGTCATCTTTTAATTTTCTGACAGTTCAGAAAACCTGGAATAAGGTGTCTGACATCTGCTGTCAACTATTTAATTTGTTTTTACACAATACCCCCACACCAAAGAAATACTGCTAGATCATTATCATGTCACTGCATCGGCTTTGATATTGGGATTGTTAAGACTTGAGTGCCATTTATTTACTGTGATAGGTCGTAAGTTGGCACTGCATGTGAAAACTACTGATGATATTAAACATACCTGAAGTGTTGACTCAAGCTTTAGCAGAGATTATTTACAAATAAAATGAATCAAACATATATTTGTAGACAAAAATATTTGTTTCGTCAGCCATCTTGGAATTTTTTACACTGCGAAGAGCTCCAAAATAGCAGAAAATCATTATACGGAAACAAACTTGAGACTACTGCATATCTTGCCTCAAAATGCTGATAGCCTGACTGGGCTAGTGTTTTTGACTACTCACTAGTACGAAGACAAAATCCACATGTCCCAGGCTACCGATTTTTCCGGCCTTGCTTAAACTGATGCATAATACTTAAAAAACAATGATTGTCAATACTATATTTATAATGGCAGCTGAAATGCAGGCAAAGCACAGGAATAATTTGGATATAGTAAGGACATAAAACAAACAGTTGGTTTTTGCTAGCTCGTGTTATTAGGGGAAATTAATGCTCCTGAATAAGCCGTCTATTTAAAGTAGCAATGGGGGATGACTAACTAAAAGTTCATAATGATAAACATGCAGGGTTTTAGCCACATGGTGGTTAAAACCGCCCGACTAAAATAAAAAAGTATTTTCCTCTGTGCATAAAATCAGATGGATAATTTTTCAAAACTGTTTCTAATACAGTTTAGACAATATGTGCCCCTTTTGATGCTATGAGCAATATGACGTGGGTAAAACTGCTCTTTGAAGAGGTGTGAAAGGTACTCCTTTGACAAGCGTGTCAAGCAGACTAGAACCAGTGAACCTCAGCAATAGGGTGTAGAGGGTCCTGTGCCTGATCTTAATCTCATCATCATGGAGATCAGTTCTGCTCAACCACAGAAACATCCAGGAGTTTTTCTTTGGATGGAATATGTCATTAATTGTTGTGGAGCATCCCCGGTTCAATGCCATGGTGTCCAGTCTATGACCTGGGTACAAGCTGGCTACCAGAGATGCCATCAGCAACAAATGCCATGAAAAGTATTAGGCCATCATGAAGCAGCAGCTGAAAAACAAGACTGTCACCATGCAGCAAGATGGCAGGAGTACCATCCAAAATGACCTGGTCATCGCTACATCAGTGGTAAGCCAAGGTAAAGATTTCTTTGTAGATGCCAAGGATATAGGCACCACCCACAAGACTGCCGAGGCCTTTAAGACCACGTTTGAGGACTCCAAAACTCATGATGAGAGAACCTATGGCTGCAATGTATGCTCCTTTGCCATTGACAACGCCAGAAATATGCAAGAGATGAGGACATAGTTGGAGAAAGAAGATGAGAACTTCGTCATGTATGAGTGCTGCTCCCATGTCCTCAACCTGGTAGTGGTAGACCAAGATCTATCACTAACCTCTATAATGACATTTATTTAATTGTAATCAGGTGTGTATGCAATCCATTCCCTACATATTAGCCATGGTTAAATGTAATCATGAAGATTTTAGCCAGTTATATGAGGTTAAAACAATCAAAAACCTAGTTTTAGCCGTCTTGTCTAAAACCCTACCCTGTAAACATGCCAATAGTTGGTCAAACTGGGATTACCAAAACTCATTCGCGTACATACATTGTTTAAGACCTTTCAACATTGCTTAATTTGAGAATATGGAAACAGTTTTAAAATGGCATTTAATTGTTTTAAATAGACCTGTTAATTTCAGAGTATATGGCAAATGGTTATTACTATGGAAAAAAAAGAATTTGTCACCTTCCAATGAACAGCTAATATATCTTTCCAAACCAATGCTCACTATCTAGCTAGGGCCAGAAGAATTATAGGTTTAGAGAAAACTATAGCGCACAAGGGTGGTAGGGATCTGTGATCCAACATGCTAATAGTTAGACAACGGAGGCACCCAGATTTGTTTTTGAAAGCTTTATCATGTACCTCTTTCACTAGATATGAAGATCATAAACTGATCAACGTGGATAACTGTATTCAATGAGTTGATAAATAAAAAGTAAATCTTATGACTTGTCTACATCATCTACACAACACAGCAGGGTTGGGGCCAATGTACTCCTGTACACATTTCGAAGTACTCTGAGGTACTCATGACAGGAAGTATTCTGTACTTGAGTACATTCATAAAGTACTCATACTTCCACCATAAACAGAATATTGTAGTGGTTATTCAGTGTTGTTGCGGGCAGAGTATTGTGTCCTGATACATATCTGTGGGAATACCTAATTTTTGAAAGATTGATGTTCGTCAGATGCAATAGTACCTGAATTCACTGTGTACATTGAATGCATTTTGGGAGAACATTATTACCATAGTTACATGTATGTTCGGTGCCTTGGAAATAAGAATGACATTCTATTTAATTATTTATAAATGGCAACATTATATATTAAACATGGATTAAAAAAATTGAAATTTATGTTTGAATAGTTGTTAATTATTGAATAATTTTACTTGTTATTGATATCTTATTCTACATGGATTAAACCTGCTTCTACGTGTTTCTATGTAGATCTAGATCCACCGCCTTCTACATGTCAACATGAACCATCATGAAATGGAACTGTCTACAAACTTATAGGTTTAAAGTCTAAGACGCAGTAGTACATCTCTTTCAGAGTTGTAGAGCTTATGTATATCAACACACGTGTGAAGAATAAACTCAACGTAAGTTTAAACCCCAGTACTAAAGATATGGCAGTCAGAGTACTGCAGGTCCCGGCCATTAAGCCAAGACTTTGCGCCAACATTTTGAGGGTTTGGCTTAATGGCTGGTGCTATTTCAATGTCAAGAAATCCAGTAATTGGGACAAAACTTTCAGTGTGTTAGCAGCTGTCTAGACTCTAGTCTTAAGTCTAGATCATAGATTCACAGTAGATGCAAACGGACATCATTCATCATTTTGATTTAAACTCATACAGTCATGGAGTGAAAATAGAAGTGAAACAAGTAATTATACATGGCTTTATAATGAAAATCAATATATATATATATATATATATATATATATAGAATTATCTGATTTTTGTAATTATGGATAGATGTTGTTCGAAGGCAGCATCGGTAACAAGACAACTCGTGCCCAAGAGCATCGTATATCATTTGTTTGCACCCATATACATATTTTGTTTGGGCATATTTATACTAATATTGGGATTATTAATTATTTTCAATAGAGAGTTAGGTAGATCTACTAACTGCCCATGGTAATTTACATTGTCTCAGTTATTGCCACGTTAGTGACCAAAATGTACCATCAAAGGTTTATGTAGATCTACTAGAGTTTAGATCTAATTGACAATATGTCTAATTATTTCTAAGTCATTGACTTCATACACGGTTCATTGAATGTTTAATCATGCCATTAATTTAAGTTTGAGGTTCTACATATGCACTAACAAACACACTGGTACGATTGAATAACGAATTATGAAAACAAAACTATTTCCTGCATTCAAAACGTCACCTGGAAATACTACAGGGAAAAGTTCAGAAATTTAGGTCGGCTTAATGGACGGTACTACCAGAAATTGTGATATTTTAGGCCTAAAACTGTCCTCCTACGGTAATGCATTGACCTAAAGCATTTTCTTTCAAGTCACTGGACTAATGCCATTAAAACTACAACTCGTGTCACTGGAAATATAAACATATGCATAATGGCTCATGTATGTTTAGACTACAGGTCTAAACGTATGCATAGCTACTGCCTTATGAAACAGCAAACTTTAAATAAATCAGTGGTCCACCATTCACAATACATAGTACAGTAAACTTCGCAAAAATCCAAGTCGGATAAATCAAATACACCACATAATTCGAAGTGACTACTAGGTCCCGCCAGAGCCCCATTCATTCCTATAGTAACTAACATCGGTTTAATTGAATAGATTAAATCAAATTTCTGTTTTATTTGAAGGTATTTCGGTGTCCCATGGACTTAAAATGCATGTGAATTATGCCTGATAATTCAAATTCGATTGTTCACAATACAAACCAATAAAAACAATCATAGTGAACTCCCAGTGCAAGTGCGTCAGGTGGTTGATTACTAGTAAAAGTAGTCAATTGTGATTGATGGTTAATTACACTTATTTTATCTCTGTACTTGATGTAGGTATATATCTTTGATCTCTGTATTTGATCAAGAGCAATTTACTCCATGTGTCACAAAATGTGAGCGATATCGATTGCACTTACGAGCATCGCACATCTGATTATGTTTCATGATTACACGCACATGTTTGTCTGTGGAGGCTGTGTATAAATACCAGTGCCAATTCCACTGATATCGTAGACTACACATCAAAGGATTGGTACCAGAAGAGCACTGTAGTTGGACATAATATCCTCAACAACAGATTGGCCGACACCCAACTCAGACGACTACATTTCTGGAATTACACAAGAAACTTAACAGGGCTGCCACCCTTAACACTATGCCAGCACTGTCAACAAGTGTATGACCTGGTACATTATCTGCTCAACTGCCCAACCTACACAAACAACAAAGACATTGATATCATAACTCATCATGTCTAAGCATAAACATTCACGTGTCTCTGTTGATATCAAGCTACAAGCACTGGACGAAGTGGACAAGAAAAGGCAGAGATAGCAAAATAGTATGGTGTGCCAGCTAGTACTCTGTCAACTTGGATAAAAATAGTCAATCTCTCAGACAAAGTGAAGGAATCACAAACTCATCATGTAAAGATTTAACATTGCAATCTTCAGAATATTTTGTTAAAAAATCACACATACTGGATAATTTGAACTACGGATAATTTGAAGTAATTAGACAGGTCCCTTCAAATTCGAATAAACAGGAATTTACTGTAGTTATGTCGAGTAATTGTAATTAAAAATATATTCATACTTTGAAATGTACTCGTACTTGGGTACATTGATATAATAAGTACTCATACAAAACACATGTACTCGATTACTTTCCCATGTACTTGGCCCCAACCCATTACTGATTACACAGACATCTCACCACTGTCACTGACTCAGTATTTGAGAAAAAGTTAAATAAAAAGATACAAATACAATCACTTATGAATATTTCTTTTTATACTAATAACAGTCATCAAATAGATTTTCTAAAAATGAATAGCATAAACGAGAAAATAGACTAGATTAGTTTATATAAATTAGAATCTAGTGTCGGGAGTAGATCTAGGTATTCTAGATTTTAGTTGAAGCTGGTTCCGATCGCCAACACAGCCCTTCTAGAAACAGTCGGAAACTAATTCAGGAATCAGCAGATTTTCAAACTAAGTAATAGATAACCTTTACAACTGAAGTTCCGTACTTGTAAAATTATACTTATTTACAGTTTACCAAATCACAATTCAATAAGAAACACATATGTTTACGTTCATGTTGCCAGTACCTCTACCCGCTAGAAGAGCTAGGTTTGTTACAAAGCTTCTAATTGGCTGAGGTATCAGGTTGGTAACAAGACAACTCGTATCCAAGACATTCCGTACCCAAGATAACTCGTACCCATGCCAAGGCAACTCGTACCCCGTCTGAGACAACTCGTACCCCACTTCTGAGACAACTCGTACCTCCTCTTGATCCTAAATTTTTAACTTGTATTTTAATGTGTTTTCTACGGTAATGGTGCGTTAATAAAATAAATAAATAAACTTGGTAAAAGCACAGTCTACTTGTGATAAACATAGTTGTGTAAACACTATTACAATACTGGGGATAAGATGTGAAAACAGATCTGACATAATCGAAGATCTGACGTAAGTTTTGATTACATAAGTTTTGATATTAAACTAAAGGCAAATTATTAATATCCAAGGTGATAAACACAGGATGTTAATAAATAAAAATTTAAGCAGTGTATCAAACAACTGATATTAGATTATTAATGCACAATAATATTTAATAAAATAATTTGATTTCTAAATAATAATAATAATAATATATTTTACATAACGCTCTATATAATTGGATTAAAATTACCCTAAAGCGCTTTACAGATAAAATAAGTAGTTAAACATGTAACAAGTATAGACTTTAAAACATTATAAACAATTTTCGATTTAGACGTTAAAACAATGATAACATGGCTATGAATATGCAATGTCAAAGAAATGCAACTTAACATTCTTCTTGAACAAGTTGAGGGACTTGGACTGCCTAGTTATCATTGGTAAATTGTTCCACAGGGAGGCAGCTGACTTGCTGAAACAGCGATTTCCATAGGTTGCGTTCGTTTCTTTGGCACACATAGCAGGCAACCCGACTCCGATCTCAGTGAACGTCTTGGATGGTAGTGTATCACAAGTTCCTCCAGATATACAGGAGCTGTGCTATTGAGCGCTTTGTATGTATACATGAGGAGCTTGTACAGAGGTATATACACCACCGGTAGCCAATGTAGAGATTTCAACACTGGAGTGATGTGTTCCCTCTTCCGAGTGCGGGTAATTAGACGAGCAGCACTGTTTTGTACTCCTTGTAGACGAGCTGTTAACAATTTGAGGATACCATAATGAAGGGCATTGCCATAATCAAGGTGGGATGTAACCAAGGAGTTGACTAGCGTTTTGCAGGTATCTGTTGTTATGCACTGGCGGATGCAGCCAATGTTTCGTATCTGGTAATAACAGGCCCTGGAAACAGCATTGAACTGTTTGCCCATGGTAAGTGAGCTATCCAGGTACACACCTAGGTTCCTCACAGAATGCACAGTATTAACAACACTATCACCAACTATTAGATGGAAATCCTGAGTTTTCTTAGCTTGGTGATTTGATGAGAAAACAATCAGTTCAGTTTTATCCTGGTTTAGTTTCAGCATATTGAAACTTATCCATAAGCTAATGTCTGCCATTCAGCCTTCCATTTTGGTAGCACGATTATCCTAAGAGTCAGAAGGCCGAATTACCATGTATACCTGAGTTTCATCTGCGTAACAATGATATAGTAGGTTGTGTCAACGACATATTTCACCAATCGGTTTGGAGTATAGACAGTACTTGCGTGGTCCAAGGACCGAACCCTGTGGTACCCGGAAATTCAGATGTTTGTCAGTAGATGTAGATGACCGACAGCCACACACTTGGTTATGTTACTAAATTAGGAATCAATCCAATTGAGAGCATCAATACATATCCCATACGAGTGTTCAAGACGTTCATAGAGAATTCCACGATCGATGACGTCGAATACGGCGGATAAGTCCAGTAATACTAACACTGCCATACACTTGCTGTCGAGAGCCATGGTAATATCATGATGGACCCTAAGTAGAGCCGTCTCTGTGGAGTGACAGGAGCGATAAGCAGACTGGAGGTTATCATGTAGATGGTGAGCATTGAGATGCTGCTCGAGACGTTTAGCCACAACTTTCTCCAGGATTTTGGACAGATAGGGCAAGTTAGAAACAGGTCGGTAGTTCGTTAAAATCTCCTTGTCTAAACTTGTTTTTTTTCAGTAGTGGTCGCACGATGGCTTTCTTGAAGTTTAATGGAACTTTGGACTCAGTCAGAGAACCGTTGATTATAGCAGTGATCAATGGGGGTAGAAGTTCTAGGCAGTCTTTCAGAAGATGTGTAGGGAGAGGGTCTAATTCACAGGACTTTGATTGGGCCTTCAGAATGATTTTTCGGATTAACTCTTGCGTAGCAGGTGTAAAAGTCGTCATGTATGTATATGTTCAAGGATTTCCTTCCCACTGAGCCATCGGTATATAAGCTAGGCTTTGTCTCGGATTTTGAGAAAGGTATTATTTTATTAGATTTTTGAAAGAACTAATAATTTATATGCTAATTACAAAAAATATATACTAGTCTACCGTGAAATATAACTTGGGCACTTGTATCTTTTCAAAAATTGGGCAGGGTTTGTGTAGCGTCTTCCCGGACAAGGAAATAAATGGCTGCGCCTATCATTGGACACAAGCTGTGTGGCACAAGACACAGAACACGGGGCTACAACCAGCATATATGGAACGTGACGGCATATACTACTACCTAAGAAAGTTGTACGCCCTACCATTTCTACCAAGTGAGCACATTTCGGAGGCATTTAACAAATTGCAAGAGAAGGCATCGAGTGACTCTCTCCTTCCCTTTGCGACTATGTTAGATCAACATGGATTGAAAGCACTGTATGGCGTACCCAATCCTGGTCAGTATTCAACCAGAGTGTAAGGACAAACAATAATGTGGAGGGTTGGCACAGACGCATGAATTATCGAGCAGTAATTAAATGGCAAGCCTCTTTTTTATGTACTAGTTCTACTACTGGATCAAACTGCAGTCAAAGCTAGTCAGAGAAGGAAAGCTGTAGCGATATCAGCGTGAGACTGCCAAATCAAGGCAGGGTTTATTATTTAAACTCTGAGGTGAGTATATCGCCGGAAACTGCAAAACGTCAAAACTTATGAAGGAATGTGGTAAGATATACGCCCCTGTGGTCGAAGCAATTCAACACACCGAGGCCGATGTGTTAGACCTCCATATGGCCGAGTGACATATTCTTATGTTATGAATTATAAAATGAAAATATTCATATTCATTTGTAAGTAATATATGACTTCAGATCTTCTTGTCTTTGTATATATATCCTGTATATGTCCTGATAATTGATTGTATACATAGTCATGATAATGCAAAATTATATTTGGCATAAGGCGTATTAAATGCAGTTACTGTTTTTTAATACTTATCGGAGTTATGTTACTTAATTAGCCTCATTAACAAATATAAATGCAACCACTTCAAAGGGAACTGGCCGCACACTGTGAACAGCTACATAAAATATCACTTAATATCCCTGAATGACCAGCGCTGACACGTACTATAACAATACTGGGGATAAAATAACCAACAAACTGTCAAGTCGAAGATCTGAAATGTTTTGGATTACACAAGTTTTTATATTAAACTAAAGGCAATATACTAACATACAAGGTAATAAACACCGGATGTTAATTGAAGCAGTCTATGAAACAACTCATATTAGGTTATAAATGAAGTTATTCCAAATTCTTGGTCTATTACACGGGCGCTCATACGACGTATACTGATACTGAATCACTATAATACAATAAGTTTATTATAGTGATTCAGTATCAGTATACGTCGTACGAGCGCCCGTGGTCCATTATACCTTATTGACATTTGGAAAAATTTCTTCATGAAATAAAATGTTTCGTACACTAAGCTAGTTGATTTAGTTTCTAAGTACCCAGAAAGCATGTTACAAAGTTACTTAGACAAATCTCCATTGATGAAAAAAACACGTACAAATTATACATGGAGTTTGTAAATGCAGTTAGATCTACTGGGTTTTTATCAGGGGTACGAGTTGTCTCAGACAGAGTTGTCTTACCTTGGGTACGGGATGTCTTGGATACGGGTTATCTTTGGTACGAGTTGTCTAGAAGTCATCAGGTTGATTCGGAACATAATTGATTCTAGTTGACACGGATTGGGTCTAACTCGCACCATGTTTATATACGAACCAGCCAAGAGTATCAACTAGTCAAGAGTATCAAAGTCTCTCTGATATAATTCTCTTAAAAATATTTCAGTTAAAAATAGTTTCCGAAGATTACGTAAACATGGAACAGAGTTACATACATTTAATTAGACCAGAGAGCTTAAATAAACAGTCTTTGATTAGACTACCCAGCGGCAGCTGTCTCTTCACTTTTATGCTACATTTAATCAAACAAATCTTGTTTAACTTCTATGATGTAACTTGATTGATTTTTTTATTTGATTTGATTTATTTTGTAAACTAATGTAAATAATATAATAACATTACAACACATGAATACATTAAAATACCAGAATAAGGCAAGAAAATGAAAACCCTTATTTCCATGGTCATGAGGAGAAAGATCACGGATATACATAGCAGATGGCGGACTAGACTAGACAAAATTCAAATGACTAATAATTTGTGACAGGACTATAGATAAATGGACATTATACAAATAAAAAGTATATATATATATATATATATATATATATATATATATATGTGTGTGTGTGTGTGTGTGTGTGTGTGTGTGTGTGTATATATATATCATATATAAGACGAGGTTAAAAAAAATGTAAGAACTTGCTTCCTGGTCATTAAGATTGTCAAATAAATATTTTGAAAATAAACTTGATCGTTAAACACTTCATTTCAATTGTTAATTCGTTTCAAGCCAATATTCATGTCTAATTAAAAGTATTTTTGTCCAACATATTTAACTTTACCTATCTGAAAAGACATAGGCCTATTTTGTACTGGATCTTGTATTAAAATAATTTCTGAGTGGTTTCGCAAGATCCATGAAAGCTGCCCTTGTAAAACCATTAATTAAAAACACACAGTATGGACTGTAATATAGTGGTCACAGCACTGAAACAGCATTAGTTCGGTGCTGCATTTGATACAATTGATCATAATGCATTTTTCTCTAGGTTAAAAGACATTCATGTTTTGTCTGTCAGGTAAAGTACTTGAATGATTTTCAATGTATACTAGTCCTCTTGGGATCTCTGAACATGGGGTTAAATATCACTTGTATGGTGATGACACACAGCTGTATATATCACTGGATCCTGACAATGAGTTAAATTTCAACTCTTCCTTGAAGAATTTAGAACATTGTATTGCTGATATTCAGCTATGGATGACTCAAAATATTCTAAAACTAAATGATAATAAAACAAATATTTTATATTTGGCATCACCACATTGTGTTAAATCCCTAAAGATACCAGCATTACAGATGGGTGCATCTTCGATTACCCCTAATGGGTCAGTAAAAAATCTAGGGGTTATTTTTGACCAATGTATTAACATGCATGAACATGTCACATCAGTATGCCGAGCTGCCTACTACCATCTTAAGAACATCCATTGTTTAAAAGCATTCTTGACACAAGAATCACTTGTAACTGTAGTTCATGCCTTTGTTACATCTTGTATATACTATTGTAACTCCCTGTTATATGGCATATCTGATTATAACATTAATCGCCTTCAGTGAATTCAGAATAGTGCAGCTCGGATTGTAATAAATACTAGAAAATATGATCATATCACCCAAATTCTTCAAAAACTACATTGGCGTATCCATTTTAAGATTCTGTTAATAACTTATTAATGATATGGCGCCAGAATACCTGTGTGAACTGGTTTCCATTAGAAAGTCATCCCGAAAACTCAGGTCATCCAGTCAGATACTATTGGAGGTGCCAGTATCACGGCTCAAGTCATATGGTGATTGCGCATTTAGTGTTGCAGCCCCCCACTTTGTGGAATAGGTTGCCGGCAAATATTAGAAATGCGTCTTTTTAAATCTATTCTAAAAACACATCTATTCAAGGTCGTTTTCACAAATAAATAATTCTTATCTTTTAAATCACTTACAGGGTTTTTACAGACATTATTTGGGATATTATTATATTACGTATTATTTGTCCAGCGCCTTTGAATGGCTCCTGCTAGGAAGGGCGCTTATTTTTATTATTATTATTTTATATGCCTCTCTTTATTGTGTTTTTTTTCGCGCAAAGCCATCATGATTTAGAGGAGTGGATTGCTTAAAAAAAAAATTAAAAATATAGTTATTATATATTTAGCTATTATATATTTAGCAATATATCTTTTAGTCGACTACATAACTAATATATATATATATATATATATATATATATATATATATATATATATATATATATATATATATATATATATATATATTATATATATATAAATTGTATGTAGCCTAGTTTCAATAAGGCCAAAGAAAATTGATTGTGTGTTTCCGGTGGCCGAGCGACCCATTCTAGTAACCCCTGACTGTACGTTTTCTTACGACATGAGAAGGAAAATGGTAGTTTTTCCACCGACTGGATTCAATTACCCCTAGTGCCACCATGTGGCTGAATTTCACACTACGGTCTCGGCTTAGAAGTCTATGAATCACGATTTTGCATGGTGATTATCGCTTTTAGTGACTTATAAATAAATTACTGAAAAGGTGAATATAGGCTATTTACTAGCTTTATTTGGATTTTATTTATAGTCCATTAAGGTTATATGATCTCCAGATCATAATTTTGCATTTAATAGGAATGGCATAGACTTTATTCAATAGATATATGCCACTAAACTAAGTAACGTTCAGCGCGGTTTGCATGGCTGTTATAGTCCGGCCTGTCTAGTTCAAACTTATTTATTTTAGAACCTTTGCCATCTGATATGACGATATGAATGGATAAAATCAACCATTATATAGATTATATTTCAATGGGTGATTCCTATTACTGTAACATTGGTATTTATGCATGATATCTTGTATTGAAAGTGAATTAACTGTTTTATTTTCTAAATCAGCCATTCTTGCAATTAACAAGGGTGTTAATACTCTAATGTAATAACACTTTTTATTTAATAATATACAGGTGATGCATATATGATTGGTTCCGAGGAACAAGTAAAAATAATATTTCCAAAACTTGCAAATTCTCCTTTACATTTACATTAAATATTAAAAAATCTTCATTAAAATTAATTTACATTCAGCTAAAAGTTTAGAGCTGGAAGCAATTTGGGTTATTCTGTCCATTTGATAACAAATGATTGATTATAACTATAGATGAACCCTTGGCACAAGAGATTTGATGCCACTTATTGAATGAAAGTACCAATTTCTCTATCTCTAACATGTTAACGGAAACATAAACATTGTTAATATTCCATGTATATTCTTTGTTCTCAGCTGGGCAAGCCTATATATTGCATGGTCTATATTATTGAGGTGTAGACTTTAAATGAACTTATGATTTTTTAGTTAATATATGATAAATGGACATGATGAATATATGGTGCATTGCGTTATGGTTGCGTTATAATAGCTGTATATATCATTATATGTATATATCAAAATAAATAAAAATTTATGGAATATGATAAACTGACATGATAAAGCATGTTTGTATGCATTTACCTCATATATACCTAATTGTTTTCATTAAAAAAACTTGTGAAAATTGCGCCTTCCACGAACGAAGCTGTGAAATAACCTAAACCACGTTCAATTATTTTCTGATCAGCTGTCAAGTGATCGTAAATTGTAGGCTATGAATTAATTAAGTGACTGGGCTGTGAAATCACTTAATTACAGTTTCTGAGCTTTGTTTTCTTCGATATCATGTGTGCACAATTAAAGTGTTAATTAATAAAAGAGTATGTGATCATGTAACATATAGTACTAGTATTAGCAATTCATTTCAACCATGCGCACACATGTACACGATTACATGTGGACAACCAGAGAGCTTATGTTTATCTGAGAAATACCTCCGGTCGCTGGAGGCGCCACTGGTTCAAAATTCAACATGGCGCAGCAAGAGTAACGCCTCTCTATATTTAAGCTCTCTGGTTGGTTGATATGTAGTCAGTTCGTTTTGTTCGTATTTTAATAGATTCTTCAGCACACAAGGAGTATAGCGGCATCTGCACATGGTTTGTAATATTCCCACTTAACATTTTTCAATATCTCATGCTATCAACAAACTGGTTGCTACATAGACCTAGCATACAAATCTATACGAATATCTATAAACCTAAACCTAAATTATTAAGTTTATTTGGTTAATTCTTTTACGTAAAACTATCACGATGTTCTAGTCTGACATGTCTGCTACTAGTACTAGCCTTGACATTTGGAAATAATAATGAATTGCAAAAATACGCTTTTTAGTGTATTAGAGAAATCGGTTATTTCTTGAAATTTATGCAAATAAAAAGTTGTGATATTTGGCAACAGTTAGGCCAAACCAAAAATATGTAAATTAAAAAGTTGTGATCTTGGTAGATAGACATAGTCTATGTTGACCATGGGCGATGAATTTATGTATCTGACAAGAAAATGTGTTATTAAAAAGAAAGAAAACAATCCCTACCTACCTACCCAATTTGAAAATTTCATAAAACAGGAAACACACAATCAATTTTCTTTGGCCTAAAGGATAAAACATTAGAAAGTAATATATGTAAAAAAGTAATAATTGTTGGGTTAAATTGTGAAACATCTAATCAAAACAAAAATACATTTTAAGAATGCTTTTATTAGTACAAGTAATACACAAGTAAATATGTGAGCGTGTATATATATATATATATATATATATATATATATATATATATATATACATGTTGTGTGTGTGTGTGTGTGTGTGTGTGTGTGTGTGTGTATATACTCTCTTTCCTGTCTGAATACCTGTCAGGTGATTAACCTGTAGAAACAATAACTTCCGGACATCCGATGAGTGTCACATTTAGAAGCTCATCGTGAATAATTCTGGCTACAACTTTGTGCTTTTGACGACATTCATCTAGTAACTCTATCATATCTACGTTACTCATATAAAGTCTACTCTACCTAGGTTACTATATCATCGGGGGTCGTCTCAGCGTCTGAGGATTTTAATGGAGTATCCGATCTCCTTGTGGTGTTCCCTGGTGGAGTTCGCCGTCCAGGCGGTGTTACCCGCTATAAGCCACACCCTATCATCGTAGTTGGTCATATCGGCTCGCTTCTCGCCCACCAGCTGTAGGTCCAGTTCGTCGTTGTCGTACGTCCAGCTGGAGAACCTGAGGAAACACTCCCAGTTGGCTCTGGAGTCTCGAGGCCGGCCACAGTGTACCAACAGCTGGGTTGGGATTTCCACCGTCACTTGACCGGTCGACGCCACCTTAGATCTCACTCTGGTGTCCAGCTCCATTTTTGGCTCCAAGCTAGGGAAGAGTATATAGTTAAGTGAGTGGCTGAGTCGGTTAACGAGTGAGTGGGTGCGTGAGTGAGTGTGATCAGTGTTTTGGTCTAGTCTGGGTCAGAGCAGAGTTATTCCACGACCACACGTCAGAGTCATATTGCTGAGGAGTTTGCCACTCTTTGTTCTGGCCGAAGCCTTATAATGGAGATTTAAACATACTATAGACCGGGTTGATAGTCCGAGGATTGAACGGCATGACATGGAAGAGAAGAACATAATAAACGAACTAGACAACGAAGCCAATTGGAAATGACTACATGATGTTACTTTACTGGCAGACATTACGATGATATTTGTTTAAGGTACGTATGCTGAATATTGGAACTTTTTACTCCGATGAAACTGTACTTGTTTGCTTTTAATGTAATATGCCAAACCATATTTCCACTAATTCATGCTTTAACGCACCAGATTTGACAATTCTTTTCCACGGCACTTTATTATACAATGGAACACCATTTAGTTTTATCGGCGCCGCGCAAGAACTTTTCTCTTGACACTAATTTGCACTTCAGCATGACAAAGTGCGTGCACCAGATACTATATGAGAGTATTCTTGGGGGGGGGGTTGAGAGAGAGGTAGTTATAAAGTTATTTTTGTGGTTTGTTGGTCAATTTAATGTGTGAAAATGGGTGGATTCTGAAACTATAATTCTTATAAAGAAAGAAAATATAATCATATATTTCCATTTAATTGATGGAGACGCATCACATATATGGTCGAATCAAACTAAGTTACCAACGTTTTGGGGATGTTTCATCAGAGTTCGTCTATCGGCCATGTGCAGTCACTCAATTTAACAGGTACAAACTGAGTTTTTTCTCACTATTTGCATTGTAGAATCAATGAAGTAGATTTTAACGTTTAGAATCTAAACCTACGTTTTGTTATAGCCTAAACAGACCTATACATTCTGTGCATAGTTAATTATGCTGGACACGTACACACAGATAATAAACAGGTAAAGGGAAATAGGAAAACTTGGACACAACATAGATACAGTAATATTTATTAACCGATCATCTCCGTCTACAGGCCGCTGTGTAATTATTTGCTATATAAAGTTGTTCATTTCGACATCTCCCCGTCTGATATCAGGAATTATATTAGGAGAAAACCTGACTTCAGATGGGTGTTGTTATATATATATATATATATATATATATATATATATATATATATATATATATATATATATATATGTGTGTGTGTGTCTTTAAGATAGGCAAAATGGTTAATGGCATCGAAATAAATCTTATGTCTGCCTAAAGGTGTACGTAAATTGGAGATTACCGAAAATGTGCCGTACACAAAGCTGTCGATATTCACGGCTGTATTGCATCGGTAACTCGGAATATTTATGTGAACACCGTTAGAGATAGGGAATATCTCTTTTATGCATTGGCTTAAATTCCCCCTTGTACTTGGTGCTGGTCAACTGCTATAGTGATAGATATCGACCAACTCAATGAATATATATATATATATATATATTCACTGAATACGTCAACTCACTGTTGATATTTCATATGATATAATTTTTTTTGATTCAGCCACAAAACAGTACACGAATCTATTTGATTGTTTATTCTGGGTTATACGTACTACTGTAACTATTTATTAATGATATATATATATATATATATATATATATATATATATATATATATATATATATATATATATTATATATATATTATGGAGCGACGATTTACTGGTCCATAAACGAGTGGGTCTAATGCAAAAGAGAAAGGTTCTCAGCTATGATTAAAGGGTTTGTAGACATTACCTGAAAATAGTTGGAGAAAATTGTGTCACGCAAATCATATTTATTTTAAACAACAAATTTCAACAACCACTATGTCAATAGTGAAGTACTCCAATTGGTTTTTACCTATATAGGTTAATGATAATAACATATACAAACAAATAAGTAGTAATATATTTACTTTCTCAGCAGCCTGATATCGGGTGTCCAGAGTTTGTTAGTTGGAAAGTGAAGCTTAGTAATGGACAACTCATCATTTGTCCACGATAGACGAGGATCGAGCCAAGCCTAGTTAAATATATGTAATAGACAAAGAGTAGCTATATTAACTGTATATTAAATGGTGTTCGCGGGTCAATTACAATCTCTCTCACACACACACACACACACACACACACACACACACACACACACACACACACACACACACACACACACACACACAGAGGATTAGCCGTTAGGTTTGAGTAAATCATAGTTTTACTCAGGATTGGGGAGATATTTCGTTTTAGTCCAGTAATAATCCATCGTGGAGTATTGCTACTTTTTTTTAGCTAAGTCATTTCACTGTTTCCATATATAGGAAGTGTACATCTTATCACGCGTTCAACAAACTGTTATGCCTCTCGGACGTCTAACGATACGTTTCTTACAGATAGGATTTATTGGGTTATTCGAACCCAGAATGAAGTCGAGATCAGCATCTGCGGTGTCGAAATGTTCTTATGTAGGTGTCTTTTGAACCAAATTAGCGCTGAGTGTAAACGGTGATACCAAAGTAGTTATCTTGTATATGTATTAACTCGCCATTGAACCACACGCACGTGTTGTTTACTGCGAGCTGTGGTGTCCCTGTGGGGGTGACATATTTGCCGAGCACGAAAAGCGGATTAGGTGGATCCCACAGGCTAATGAGTAACCCAGACTCATGTATAGGTATATGAATGTATATATATATATATGTGATTGATGTATGTATAGTTTTATTTATGTATAGTTTTATTTATGTATATATTTTCACACACACATACACACACACTATTAACTGTATATTAAATGGCGGTCGCGCGTCAAATACAGTGTCATCCATACACCCCCCATACACATACTCGCACGCGGTCGCGTGACTACGCACGTGTGTGTGTGTGTGTGTGTGTCACACTGTTTTTGACAAGTTGCCAGCGTGTACAAGGATTTACCAAAAAAATCAATTCTGGGTCACCACTGGTGGCCGTGTTGGTGAACATCATTTCCTCACACTAATGGCTAGTTATATATCTATCATCCACTTGAATTATAGAGCACTATAAATACATTATAACAGAGAGAGAGAGAGAGAGCGAGCGAGCGCTGGCGATAGCAATAAGGAATCTCAGATGTGACATGTGTCAAGGTGACAATCAAGAAGCTCGACACTTAAATAATACCTTACCATCTTGACGTTGGCTAAGAAGTTGACTGCCGACTGCATGGTGCCTTCCTTGACGTAGACGATGTCGTTGATGGTCAGAGAGAAGTTAACAATTGTTGGTCCAGCCAGCTCTACCTCTCCTGGTCTAAATACTGGATCATATCCCGGCCATAGGGCAGCCAGTAGAGGTATCTCCTGTAATCGTGGCTTGATCTTCTTCCTAGCCTGGAGATAACATAACATAATGATATATATATATATATATATATATATATATATATATATATATATATATATATAATATTTTATCCAATGGTTTGTAAGTAATCGAAAGAACAAGATAAACTCTGTCCAATTTTCTTCATCTTCCTAAGACGAGTAACTGATGCCAGTCTGCTGTAGCATAACTTAGTGAACTCCGGTGACCGTTTTCTTGTGTACTTATATTTTTCATTGGGTTCACAGACACCGTGTGAAATAGGTCTTTAGATAAATACTTGAAGCATGCTATGCCTAATGCATAAATAAATACATAATTAGTGTACCGCTATCGGAAGTACAGCTTTATTTTAAGCCTCTAACATCGTGAAGTCGGATTTATTTCTGTTTTGTTTGAAAATAAGATTAATCCAAAAATATAACATTAGATCGATTACTTCAGTAATAACGGAAAATACATATCTTCTAAAGGTAGAAGTTACATATCAGTGAAGAAACAACAGATACACGATTTCGGTCGATCATTTATTTCAGTTGTTACGTTGATGGTGTAAATATAAACAAATATACAAGCAAACAAACAAACAAGCAAACAAACAAACAAATAAACAAACAAACAAAATAAGACAAGTAAAAACTTAATGAAACTTTCCAAGTGAAGATGAACAACATTTTTGGTTTATATGTATTTAAAGAACAACCACTCGTTGGTTCTTTTATATAATTATCATTAATTAATTAATGAATGAATTAATTCATTTACACATTCATTCATTCACCCAGTCAGTCATTTATTCATCCATTCATTCATCTATCCATTTCTACATATTGTATCATAAAGCAAGAAAGGTTACAAATGTATCGTATTACAAATAGTTCTTATCCAATAACGGCCTTATATATATATATATATATATATATATATATATATATATATAATAAACAGAATACTCACCGCGTACACCTCGGTCAAGGCGACAAGAAATAGAAATCGAAGCAGACGAAGCTTCATCCCTCAAAACTGTCAAAATCCTGATATAATTTGGTTTTTATTCCTCGCAACAAATAATATAATATTTCTTGTTTGAGCAGAAGTGTCTCGTGCACGGATCCAGACCTTGTTTACGTATCGTTTTGTCGCTAGGTTTTGTTGTTCAGACCCGAATATGATTTGCTTCCGAATAGAATACAGCCGCGAGTCAGAAAATTAGGTTTATTTGGAGTAACTGCGTCGAATTCTCGCCATGTTATGGCCGAGATGTCTCTAGGTCGGTGTGTGTGTGTGTGTAAGTGAGTGTTTTGCGAGTTAAGGACGCCAATTTTCTCGCTCTGGGTACACGCTCTGCCAATATTGGATATACTATGGCTACGCCCTCGTGTATGACCTTAGAGTTAGACGGCAGTCAATCAGCTATGGTGGCGAGTCACGTGATTTGTTCCCGCGATTAGATGCTGATTGGCCGTAATTGGTGGGAAGCTCGAAAAGATGACCATGGACTATATATAGTAAAAAGCGAATAATAATAATAATAATAATATTACTACTACTACTACTAATAATAATAATAATGATAATAGTAATAATAATGTAATAATAATAATACTCTTGTTTGTTTATATGATATGTGTGATAAATATAGCGAAATTAGGTCGGTGTCTAGTTGTTGGCAGTCACTAATCATCTGCCGAGTAAAAGGTGGGGATGGATTGGTTGAGAGTTTCTTCCGAGTGAAGCCCTATTGTCAGTACTGTAATAACGCATCCATACGCGCGTGCATAAACTCTTGTGCGCTGATACACAAGCACCTTCAATTGGGAAAATATGAAGTAGTACTGATACATGTACACTCATAAAAAGTCATAGTCCATGTGCCGTTTAATCGAATGGTCATATATAATGGGTTGTCACCATAAACCATCATATATATATATATATATATATATATATATATATATATATATATATATGTTTGCTTTACTTGAAAACTGTTGTAGATCTAATATTCTTTTCATAGAAATGGTTAACTGCAGTAGCCAAGCCTAGGGAAATATATGTAATAGAAAAAGAGTTGGTATATTAACTGTATATTAAATGATGGTGGCGGATCAAATACAACCTCTCTCTTTTGCTCTCTCTCTCTCTCTCCACACACACACACACACACACACACACACACACACACACACACACACACACACACACACACACACACACACACACACACACACACACACACACACACACACACACACACACACACACACAGACTTGAAAGTGTTTGTGTAAATGTGTTTACATATATTGGTTGCATCCTATATCGCTGGATAGCATTGACTATGTAGGATATATGAAATGTTTCAAGACCAGCTCTGTAGCTCAACAATATACTGGCCACAGTTATATAACGTGACTTCTTCCCACTCGATGGGAAAATTAATTAATTAAGAAGTCAATAGAGAAGTCAGTTCATTCAGCGCGACACTTGTGGGATTCACTAAATAATTCATCGGAGCGCTAACAGATAGTAGCACAAGGTTGCTACGCAACATAGACGAGTCATAGCAAACTATCTCCAACCATTTACCAGTCTACCTGATCATTATATGGTTACTTAAGTTAGTTTTTGCTATGATTATAACAGATCTGGAACATTGACGTTTAACATTAAAATGGCGGGAATATTACGGTATTATCGCTCAGCGGACCCCCTATAAATCCCATAAAGCGCGGCTGGTTTGTTTTGGTTTGTGACGTCATCATGCTTCAGGCTTATTATGTTTGTTTATGAGACAGTCTACGCTGTTATAACTTTTTGTGTTATTTGTTTAGATGTATCTACACTATTTTCTTAGTATATACCCGATTGATTAGAAATTAACCCGTAGGTGTATATCATTTCCATTGGCATAAAATATATCCTTCCAAGTGCACCTGTACCATAGTGATAAGCCATCATTGATATATTAGGTACATTTATACAGATTTACTTGTTCATTGGTCTACATTTCAGTATTGTTGTGATACAGTGATGCTGTATATTTGATTCATATTGTGCAATGAGGGACCTTTGTTGCAACACCGTTTTGCAACACAATGCCGGTAGATGGCGACACGTGAGGGGCCAAGGTATCGCGTGTTTTACTATTTCCTGACTGTGTACAAGCATTTCCATGGAAAAATTCAGAACACAACAGTTTCATCAGATTCATAAATATATGTAACATAACTCTAGTTTAGAGGTTAATTTTCTTAACATGCCTTCAACGTGTTGTTCGGTACCCGAATGTTCAAATACAGGAGGCCATCAATTCCCATCTGACCGGGACATGTGTAAATTGTGAGTTATTGCAATCCGCCGAGTGGCTGACAAAACGGAAAATTGTGGCGGCCAAGTCAAAACAGTTTGGTTTGCCCGTCGCATTTCAAAGCAGATGACTACAAAACCACAAATGTCAGAGGTATGATACGTTAATTTATATATTAATTTATATATTTGATCATATGAATACGTGAATTATTTACAGCCTATGCTATGGTATAGCCATTCGTTTTGGTAGCCGTAGGCCGAACCAGATACAGACTGTGTGAGTAGGAGGCCAGTCATTTGTGTGTGGTTAGGCAGTCGTGACTGTGATTACAATGAAGCTGTTTTTTATATAAATGACACAATAATAATCATTCATTTTTGGTTTGCTTTAAATCTTATCAGTCATTACAACAGTGTGTGTGTTATTTCAGGTTAAATAGAAATTCAGTTAAAATATTAGAAATCAACATAAATGCATTGATTATCTATAATTTATTACTCAGTTAAAATATAAGATGTTATTGGTTTGATATTTTTATTGAATATTCATATGAAATCTGATTTCTTTCAGGGTTCCTTACAGCAGGGAAGAAAATGAGGTTGAAAGATGGGGCAGTCCCTTCCCTTCCATATAATAGTCGATCAAGATGTTGATATGGTGGACGAATCAGTTATAGTAATTGACTCTTCCATTGAGATGTTACATGTAGAGGAAGTAGAAACTGTGGCCGAAAAAAAACAACAACACAGACTAATGCAATACCTATTCTGTTAGAATCTTCCTCACAGACTGGTTCGGATCCTTTCCCCAGTAATCGGATGACTGCAGCAGCGTACAAATATAATCTGAGAGGCATACAATTTTATACAGGCATTGACAACTATGTAAATTTTAGAGACGTATTTGCCTCACTCGGTCCGGCTACAACCAGGTTCAACTACATGTCTGGTGTTCCAAATTTAGACTCAGAGGATCAATTTTTCTAACTCTGATGAAACTAAAACAAAAGTTTTCACGGCCATCATGGGATGTTTTGAGGTTCTCAGCACAAGATGTTCCATTTTTACAGGTGACCCAGTATATATGTTTTTGCTTGATGAAATGTCTATAGTACCTGGGTGCAGGTCTCCTGGGTAATTATCCCCTCCTTCAGTTTTGTCAGTGCATGGAGGACCAGACCGACATGCTTACAGTGTGCTTCAGGTCCCATGCCAGCACATTCACACTGGCATTGTTGTACAACACCGAGACTATCCAGCTGGATGTCCACATTATAGATGCATTTTTTATACATCTCTGCAAAACACGCCCACATATGTAGACGTTCTCTTTCTGACTGGCAAGTCTAATGGAGCGAAGGAACTTTGCCTTGTACATTGCCCTTTCTGTTTTCCTTCAGATCTTGGCCATATATATCCATGTAGATTTTTACCTGTTCTTCAGTGACTGTGGGCATCTGAAAATATACCATATTAGTATTAGATATTACATTTTCATTTGAAAAACTTGTAAAGTGTACTTTTAATTTTAAAATCATTTAAGAAGATGGCTATTAATTTAAAATTGGTTAATATATCACATTCACTGCAGCTAAAATGGATTGAAAACTATAACATCATTAGCCTGTTGGCTCTGATATTGGAACAGAATTACCCAGTATAAGCTCAATATTAAAAAAATAGAACCTACATTTAAAACAAACTAAAATATTCCAGCAATTTACCTGTGTCTCTGAATTGATATCTTTATACCCACACTGCTCGGGCACATTCATGTTGAACTGCTCAGCCTGGACCAGCTGGTGTCCAAAGTTGTCATTCCTATCATAGGATTCCAGCCTGAAGTTGAACAAGGAAATATCATTTTCTGAATGACAAAATCTGTAATTTATCTTAAGAAATGTCTTGTCATAAAATAAACATTGCCAATATACTTGTTAATATTTTCGTAGACATGATACACAATCATACAGCATGGGAGCAATTGTATTTTCCGGTGTTACCACACATTCCAAGATTACTTACATGAAATTAACTTACCTTTCAATCACTTGATGCTTTTTTCCTGACAACTTTGCTTTTCTCAACCTGAGTTCCTGCTTCAAACAGAGGAATCGTCATTTCTCCGTAATCTTTTGAGTGTTTTCGTTTAGACATTTTTTGTACGTGACCGACACTGTAATTGTACTCGTGTGGAAGGCCCGGTCATGGCTGCTGCCACCTACCGAACGACCAGAAGAATCCGATCAGAAAGTCTCCCATTCACAGTTAGTGTGTATTGTAACAATGAAATGGGTTATTGAATTTCACATGCTTAATTAAGTTTGTTGCAGCCTCTTTTGTCATTCCTACTTAAAAATTCATATATCAGTAACACCGTTAGTGATATGTCGCAATATAAGTGCTACATTATCATTACATTTTTATATTGATGGGTAATACATCACACAATACCGTTATTGAGTAATATTATAAGCGATAATATGAACAATATGTTTATTGAAATCAGATGTATTTTTGTCTATCAGAAATCAATGTAAACACGAGCGATAATATAGTTGTGAGAGAAATGATTAGCTATTTCGTCGATTTATTGCTTCATTTTGTATTCTAGACATCTTTGGATTTTCCTGTTTTTACATTTTGTTGTACGATAGACACATCGTAGACACCTCATTTTATATCGATATAATTGATTCCTCTTCTGCTCACTTGAGTATTTGGGTCTCGAGTTTAGTTACTCCAGTTATTCCCGAAGATGTTGAAGGATTTAAAAAATAAAGTAGGCGATGTTCACGATGTGATCACAGCACCATATGACAGTGATTCTACATTGGTTGGGTTTATAGAAGTTCGATCAGTTCAAGAAGCATTGTTTTTGGATGGTACGAATACGAGGGATCATGTAATCAGTGTATGATCCTAGTAAATCACAGTTAGTGCTGTTGAGTGACCGTGATCTAGGATTAGGTGATAAGTTTAAGGTATTGGGATTAGATACGCTGAAAGAATGCTTCAAACAATTAGATCCCTGTGATATGATCCCATTGCTGCAAGAACTCACTCAAGTGGCAAAGCAAAGTAGCAAAACTCCCCAAAACACCACAAATTTTCAGTACTTGTAAATAACCACACCCACTTATTACATGATTTATGTTACCTCTATGATTCTATCACAGTTGATTGATGAACAGGCTTCCATTAAAACAAAAACCATGTTTGATTTGCATAAAGCTCCTTAGTACACAATGGGTATCCAATCAGGAAAGTGATACAGGCGTTACTGTGAACACTTATGAATGAGAACTAAACTCACTGGTCTTCACGGGATATTTATCCGTGCACGTTTGGATGTTCGTGAGTTGTTGGCCACATCAAAATCTGCTTATTATACAAATAGGATTAATGCCTGTGAAAGAAATCAGAAGGATATCTTTAATGTGATAAATAACACCCTTCACAGGAAATGGACAATTTTCCTGATACATTTAATTCTGATGAAGAGAGGGTGGAAAGCTTCAGTTGTTACTTTCAACAGAAGATCCAAATAATTAGGGAATATTTTGAAGCAACTGAACAAGACCAAATAGACCCGAATATAAGCTGTACATATTACATGTACAGTTTTACACCACATATAGTGAGCTCCGGTGGCCTAGCGGTTAAGCACCCGGCACTTGGTGCCAACGGTCGCAGGTTCGAACCCCGTAAGAGGTCGAAACTTTTCCAGGGATTAATTTCTCGGCTCACTACATCGTGGGTGGCTGACCTCGTTAAATGGCGCTGCCGTCTCCACTGAATTATTTAAAATAAAGGGGGACGTTAAAAACCTCCCGAGAACGTAAAACACTCTGGCAGTGACCAACCTCAGGGTATTTCGGCTCGATCTTTCCGTACTGCTCCACTGTGAGTGGTGGGGGAGGAGGTTTCTCAACCACTCGAACATAGAGGCTGTGCTGATTAGGTGACAGCCTGGGGATTCTCCCCGAACAACGAAACCGAAAACACCGAAACAGATGTCATCAAGCTTATGACGAAATCCTCTAATGCTTTCTCTGAATTGGACCCTGCCCAAACATGGCTAATAAAAAAAAAATGTCTCAATATACTTGTTGCATTCATGACAAAAATAATATATTTTCATTAGGTAATGGATCATTTTTTACTATAACGAAGTCGGCAAAAGTGACATCCTTAATCAAGAAGCCCAGTCTGGACAGATGTGAGCTAGAAAATTGCCAACTTGTTTCTAATTGGTCCTTCATCTCGAAGTTAATTGGTGGGTGAGCCTCTATAATGTCCCTTTCGCCCTCTTCACAATATTGAAACTGCTCTTCTACGCTAAGTGCATACATAACATACTCCGCAGCACTGATGACCAAAAGGCAGTGGGATTGGTATTATTTGACATGTCAGCTACTTTTGACACCGTGGACCACAACATATCAGCAACTTTTTGAAACTCGATGATAATAAAACGGATATGCTATTCCAGATAATGTTGTGCATGTTGGCGATGTATAAATATCATCATACCAGGAACCTTGGGGTCATATTTGATCAAACACTGAGTATGAAGGAACACTCAACCCAATATATGTAAATCATCATTAATCAAAATACGACGCATTAATATTTGAAACTCCATTTATCTGCCGCTGCCTTCAAGACTGTGGCACATGCGCTCATTGCATCGACGACAGTTTATGGCAACTTACTGCTCATAAGAATACCAGACAGATGTGCTAACCAAAGGAATACAGAACTGTACTGCAAGTCTGGAGACAAAGTCCACAAGTGTGATCACATACAACCTGTACTTAAACGCCTTCATTGGTTACGAGTAAAACAGCGTACTGTAGAACGGCAAATGTTGAAGATCGAATTACAAAAATAGCCAAATTAAAACGATCGTCCACATTTGCCGATCATAAATATTGTCGAAAGCTCACAGTTGTGGGGATATACTATTGTTCTCCATAGTGTGGCTCGTGTAGGCAAATTAATATACATACAGCAATTAAATTGAACATTGGTCAATAAACTATTTATATTTGGTATTACAAATGTTAATTTCACAGCAAAAAGATTGGAATTTATCAATATTAAAATGTGAATATCAATTCATGAAATGTGATAGGTTAGCTTTCTAAATAGAATCCTCTTTCGAAAGGCGCATTACAAAAAAGCACCCAATTATGATAATCATTTATCGACAGCATTTTCGTAATATAAATATCACCAGACTATATCCTAATGGCATGAAGTTTATTTCAATATATCACAAACCATCGTAAGAGCCACACATAGCAATCAACGGGGATCATACATTTACAATACAACACTCAATATTCACACGCAAGCTAATTACAAGTCACACTAAACATTTAAAGTTATTGAACTCTGACACTTTTATCGATTTCTTCAATTGATATCTGTATGACTTATGATAACCCCGAGTCTACCCAGCCAGTGAGAAGAATGTCATAATGTTGTGCGGTGTTGACGAATGCACGCAACATCCAAGCAGAATGAAGTGGCTTTAGGGTTGATATCTTTAAGTCAATCTGTGTTTCGGCAATGTTATTGCCAGATGCTAAGGCTTCACTAATCTTGACGCTGTACCATTCATTGCATTTATTGCGCAGGGCGGTTTGTTGCCAGCGACATCTAAGGGCTGCATTTCACCAGTGCATGAAGCAGAAATAAACACAACTTGACTACTGTTTGCTTTGAGAGCGTTCAGAAATGGTTCACCACCATGTGCTTTATATATATCCAAGATAAGTAGACCATGGTGGCGGAGGGGTAAACCCAGTTTACAGGAAATCACAGGTGTGGGGGTGTTTTGAAGGTGTGATTTAAGACAATATTCGTGAATTTACACAGATAATTTAGACTTTAGATTACAGATAAAATGACGAAATTCGCTAATTTTAGAATCATTAATTCGCCAACTTAAAACGTCGCCATCTTGTGCAGATTGGCAATTCGCCAACTTAATACGTAGTCATCGTTTGCCGATTCACAGTATTATATTCAATATACTACTGATCAAATACAAAGCGGTGCATGGCTTAGCCCCACCTTATATATCTGAACTAGTGCAATTGAAAAAGTTTGATCGTCGACTTAGGTCAGATAATTTGTCACTACTGAAGATCACAAAGACCAGCCTCATAGCGTATGGAGAGAATCCTTTTAGAGTAGGTTAACCAAATGCATGGAATCACCCCTCAGAACACAAAAGACCTGTTTCGATCATAGGACCTTTCAAATCCAAACTGAAAACCTATCTATTTGATATTGCCTTTGATGCCATCTACTAATAATGTTGATTGTTTTGCTTTATATATAGTAATCTATGTACAGCGCCTTAGAATGGTAGAACTAGTTTTGGCATTTCAGTAAGTAAGCATTGTTATTTCCGTTATCACTGTCGTTGTCATTCAGGTACTCCTGCTAGAGGAATTGTACACCATTCTCATTCAGGGATGGGTTGTTTGAAGCTTTCCATTACTGATTGTTTTTGGTACTGTGTTGTACAACTATTGTCAGATTATTATAACACGATTCAAAGGTCAAGTAAAAGTGTAGTAGCTTGGGCTTCTCGTCTAGAGTCACATTTGTCTAGATTAAGTGAACGGGGTTTAGCCGCTAATGTTTATGAGATGTTTCATACTAGATTATGGCATGGTCTAAGTAGTTCAAAGGTCAAATAAGCTTTGAGACATTGTTTTGCGACAGGTGAATCTTACAAATATTTATTCACCTCGGTTAGGTCTTTAGAAAGTGAATTCATTTTGTGACAAACAACCAGTATTGTTCTGAAGATACTTTATCTACTAAAAAATTGTTTCGTATTCCAACGCAGCAGTTCATGTACAACAAACTAGTGATTTGCAAAAACAGTTAGATTCCTTATGTAAGCAGAAAATATTATTTCATTGAAATCCAGGGCAAAACAAAGCATGGTGCAGTCTCCTCAGTCCATAAAACTTGAATGTTTCTATTGTCATTAGGTCACTCCTTTCACTAAAGACTGTCTCAAATTGAAATGTCAGAATGAGTTTTCCCAGTTGGGAAACGAGCATTAGATGGATTTATGGCGTCATCTCCAGCTTTTGTATCCAATGACTAAGTTGTCAAATTTGTTAGATAATAAGAATATTATCGCTGTAACGGTTAATAGTCATTCATGTTTGGATCTTCTTGATTCTGGTTCTTAATTGCTAGGAGTTACGTACTAGATGGCGACGTGCAAAGTCTAGATATCCTTCCTACAGTACATGCTGCTGATGACCATGTTGTTAGTTATCTAGGAGTTACAGAAATTTATATAGATATTAATAATGATATTGGTGATGATAGGAATAAGTTAACGGTACTAGCGTTAATTGTTCCTCATAGTAACATTGATGCAAGTGTTCCACATATATTGGGTACTCTGAGTTCTTCGTCAGTGCTGCAAGTGTAATAGACAAAATAAAGTGCTGTTTCCTTGTCAGAAGCGTGGCTAGTAGCATTCAAGGCACTTCAAATAATTGACGCCCATGATGCTGCTGTTGGTATGGTGAAGTGTACTAGATTAGAAAATGTACCTTCAGGTTCTAACAATTAGTACAAAACCACTCCAGTAGGCTATTGGTAATATTGATTAACATTCCTTTGTGTAACTTGCACCATGTTGAGTTAGGAAATCATGTTTATTCCAACAGTCATGGTGTCGTTAATGACTCTCCTAATCAATATGATTTTAAGCTTCGTAATTTGTTATTCAAGTGGAAAGTTGTGTTTTCGTTGAATGGCATGGATATCGGATACACTGATATAGTTACACATAAAATTAATTTGAATGATGAAAATCCCATGAAGTTACCCCAATCGACCTATTCCACCAAATATTTATTCTGTGGTTAGAGAACATATACAAACTATGTTGGGTGCTAGTCACATAAGATCACCAAAGAAGTCCAAAGCATTAAAAGTATAACTTCCTAGCTAGATACTGGCAGGTTAGTGTTAAAGAAGAGCATAACGAACGTACTGCCTTCACTGTCGGTCCTTTAGGGTTTTACGAATTAAATTCCACGTCCTTTGGTTAGACCAACAGCCCTATCGCATTTCAAAGACTGATGTATCGTTGTTTGGGAGACTTACACTATTATTGTTTTGTGTTTCTAGACGACATAATCATATTTTCCTCAACTGTAGAAAGTCACTTGCAAACACGTGAAAATATATTTGAACGCTTGAAACAGTACAATTTAAAACTCAAGCTATCCAAGTGTTATTTTCCTAAAGATCGGGTTATATACCGTCGATCATATAATGTTTTCTAAGGGTATTGAGACTAATCCTGATAAAATTGAGTTTGTGAAGTCATGGCCAGTGCCCAAAACCATTAAGACTGTTAAGCAATTCCTTGGATTTGTAGGGTTTTATCGACCTTTCATCAAACCTTTTTCTAAAGTACTTTGCCCTTTGACAATATTATTGTAAACTATCGACAACGCAAAACGACACCTAAGACCGCTTATCAACCACAAACGCACAAATTTTGGTTTTGCCAAATGGTGGGACAGCGATTGCGAAAATTTTAAATCTCCCAAGATACCCCTTTAAACGAGTTTAAAAATTATATTTACAACCCTACTTAAATGTTAAGTAACCTTTTAAATTCATGGGCAGACAAAACAAAATAAACTTTTAAACAAACCGCATGTATGTGATGTAACCATAAATCACGATTCCTATTGTACAAGTTGTGAGAATAACATTCTATACGAATTGCAAGCTACACATAACATTATCAGAGGTTGAAAATATGTTGAACCTAAAACAATTTAAATCTCCAGGCATTGATGGATTGCCATATGACATTTGAAAGAACAGCCGACATGTTATAGCTAGACATTTATGTGACTTATTTAATGCTATTCGTATCACTAGTATGTAGTCTGATATGTGGTGCGAAGCTATTATCAGCCCATTACATAAAAAAGACCAAAAGTGAAGCCTCTAGTCCGAGAGGAATATCATTATTATTTACGCTTAGTAAGGGTTTTAAAACAATTACTGAACTGGAGAATGATGTCTTGTGTCTCATCTCAGCCACAAATAGATCTCAATCAAGGTGCATATCACAAATGTAAATCCACAATTGATCATATATTTCCATTAATAGCCATTGCGCAGAAATATATGTCAAGAGCTAGCGGAAGGTTTTATTGTGCATCCATCGACTTCAGCAAACATTGTTCTATATTATATACTCCATCCCACACTAACCCTTATGGTATAGACTTATCAATGAAGTTATTCACTGCAGGATTTTAGAAAATTAAAATCTCAACGAGTCAAATCTTCCAATGGTTTAACCACACTATTTGAATGTATCACCAGCGTCCGTCAAGATTGTATCCTAAGTCCTTTTCTGTTCGTTTCATATTTGAATGAGTTTGTAAATATGTGTAATGATACCTATACTGGTTTATAAATGAATCAATGCCAAGTATACTTATGCTACTTGATGCTGATGATATTTCCATGGTAAACGTCACAATTGGCCGTATAATATCAGTATAGCTATGTCCCAGACAAACGTTATGATTTCTAGGAATGACTGTCGACTAAGAAAAAATGAAAAGGTGTACATAAATAATTAATGTCTGGTCGAAATTATGTATTACAAGAATCTTAGTATTATGTTTTCTTCTATGCTCTATTGGTTTGCAACTCTAAGAACACTAGAATCTGAGACTGATAAAGCTATATGCTCTATTAAGTTTATTAATCGCGAATGTAATGGTTTTTCTGTTCAATTGTTGTTCTACTTATTTGATAAACTGGTGTTACCAATAACATTATACGGCTGGAAGATTTGGGGATACACTGTTCGAAATGAAATTGAAAAGCTCACAAACAGTTTTATAAATGTGTTTTATGTGTTTCATCTGAACCACTTCCTGCTGCGGTGCTTGGAGAATGTGGGAGTCTGCCATTGTCAATTCATTATATTTTTAGAGGTGTCGTTTAGTAACCGGTAATAAAGTATATACACAGTCATGCTATAATTTGTTCAAGAGTGTTAACGACCTATATAGGCTTACATGCGCCTCAAATGGTAAAGACATCTTGGACATGTTGGGATCAACGAAACTGTTGGTGATATAAATAATTTTTAGAGATTTTAAAGGTACGGCTACCAGAGTGCGCCGCGCAAAACTTGTCTGCTGAAATTAATTCAATGTCACTGGAACTACAGTCTTTTAACCCGGTAAATGTGCAAAAGATATAGACATGATTACATTTTGATGTATAAATCACAAATTATCTATAAAGAGGTTTAGAGATACATTTGCCAAGAAGTGAAAAAATATCTAAGTTTTGTGTAAATAACGGCATTCGTGTAATAGAGGATGAATATAATTTGATTTCTATCTGATCCTTGTACCAATACTTCAGATCCACTTTCCTGCTAGTCACCCTTCATGGTTACTCTTTAAATGCATTTTGTTCTGTAAGTCCATGCAATCTCGAATATGCAAATATTAATCTGTCTAAATATGCTTACCATGCTCTAGATGTTCATAACATGTTCAACAAGGTTTAATTTGTATATCACATGCTTGTGCACTATTATTTGTCATGCGCCCAATTTTGTGAATATTTTGTACCAGGGGATTCAGGCCACTGAAGCACAAAGTAAAGCTTTATATATATATATATATATATATATATATATATATATATATATATATATATATATATATATATATTATGATCGTTGTTATTCTCATGAGACAACTATCCATCGAACATCAATCTACATTCTCTCTATTACTCTTTCTCTTTATCAATTTATATACCTAGATAGTTTTCCAAATAACATTGTGCAAAGCATACAGTAAAAAATCGTACTTTTCGGAACATGATCAGTTCTGTACGAAGTCTGACAAGTTTTGAACACTGATTTGCAAGATTCCACTACCAAACCCTGCTACGACTTTAATCAAACTTTGGTGACTATATGACTGAACGAACATGATGTAATACGTTTTTCGGATATAATTATTTTCATCAATTCTAAATAACCTTCCTAGAAGAGTTGGGCAGGTAAATCCCAACTTCAGTGTGTTCTTTATGTTAATTACCTAGAAACGCATACTGGATTTTATATAGTAAGAATTCCCGACAGAAGATTCTTAGAATAACCTTCTTACAGGTTATATAGGGCGCTATATACATTTTGTATGTTAATTAATTTTATTCTTCACCATTTTATGTCAGAACGAATGATCCAGGTATTACGATTATCTTGAAATACTAAAAGAAGGAAGGCAAATCTAGTTTTTTGCTATTCGCCGATATAGCGATCATTTCCTGTTTTTCTTTCACATAAGTAACGTTTTGTTTACGTCGAAATTTCGGGAATATATATTCATGTAATTGATGTATAAATAGAGCATTTGAAAATATTTTAATCACAAATAATTATAAAAGCTAACAGTTTCATTCCAACACATGTCTCATTATAATTAAAATCGTAGTAATTCAAGTTCACATTAAATTAAATTAAACACCAGAAGATGATATGTGTTTCGAAACAACTAAAACAAGGATACGAGTAAAAACATCACATGTCTGAATATAAATAAAATTGTAATAATTATGTTTCACAAAGTATTCGCAAGGGAAAAAGTAGGTGAAAATTATTGAACTATAAATAAAATAGAACCATACATAAATATCTTTCTAATTGTGATGGTTGATAATATATTTTAAATATATTTTATGGTGTGAAATGAAAAACATTCCCAGTACGAAGTGTCTGAGAGCAAGTTGTGCTTATGAAAACAGAATATAATATAATTATGCTTGAATTAATGATTTTTTTCTTCGAGTGTAAATGCTCTAAATGAACATTAAAACAGCATAACATAAATTTCGGCAATTAACAAATGTAATATTCCAAACGATCCCGCCACCTGGATACCGACTTCACATCTCATTCCGAAGAAATAAATTGCCAAATGTCCATCTTCCATGCCAAATCAACTACCTATTACGTACGTCCTTGTTGACCAAGTGGAGCCGTCATGTTGATTTTTGGCAGCGAGGTCCTACTACTGGTCTGACTGAGGAGGCTTGCCTTAGAGCTGGCCTTTGACAGAACGGACGTCCTTGACGAAACGAAGTGGGTATCGTAGGATCTCAGGGAGCCTGGCAGGTTAGTCATCACCGTGCTCATGGATGAAGCCGAGCTTGGTCTTGGCTGTGAGAGGCTGGCCATGCTCTTCGTCACTGGGACCTGGTTCGTCTCGGTGATGGCCGGAAGGTTCATGATGCGCTTGTGCTCCTCCATCTGGCGCTTCTCCTCCAACATCTTCCTCTTCTCCTCGGCTCGGTTGACCTTGATCTGTTCCTTTACGCCTCGCATCAGACGCCTGCATAAAACCACGAGCAAATGTGTCTGGTTAATAATTAAATGATGATCACTCTGGATTACTGTTGATCACTGGATGATCGTCCTTAAACGTTAATGGCCAATTGACAGTTAAAGGGTTAACAATTATTAGAATCAATATTACTGTTTTTCGCTTTAGTTATCTATCAATTTTCATAACATGTTGGAAGTTTTGATCAAGATCAGGGAAAAAAGCAGAATTTCCTTTACTAAAGAATATCCATTGAAAGACTAAAGTCGAAATGCCCATAACTGCCATTCTTTAACATAACAACCTTTGTTAGGACCATCTTCGTATTAGGTGGAAATAGGGGAATGGAAATATAATGTAGTATGCTACAGTGCTAAAACATTCAACCCAAGTCCACGATATTGTATTCCCTCTTTTGACCCCCAATAAAATGCATAACGTAAAATATAACTGTTTTAGTACATTATAGTGTGAGATTAATCCAGAATGATAATGAGGATAATTTTAATACATTATGATTAGGTCAGGTCATATGTTTCTTTATTAACATAATAAATATATTGAAATAATAAAACATATGTATATATATATATATATATATATATATATATATATATATATATATATATATATATATATATATATATATATATATATATATATATATATATATATCAGAGATAGATAGCTAGATATATAGATAGATTGATAGATTTTTAATGTAAGATCTTATTGATTACTGGAAGAGAAAAAGGCTATGTGGATAAAAGATAATTTCTAGTTTGTGTACTTAGTCAAATAAAGTAAATCTTTGCCTAAACGAAGACTAAGCAATATTCTTACTGATAACTGATCTTGCCCTCTTTGGCAGCATCGAGTCTGTTTAAAACACGTTCCAGCTCATAATCATCAAGGGGTACTTTGGCTTTCTGAAACACGAAACGAATTGTATATCACTGTTTACGTTTAAATGAACTAAACTTGCTATTCGTACAATTTATTATTTACACGAAAATATACAGATACACACGCACGCACGCACGCACGCACGCACGTACGCACGCACGCACGCACGCACACCCATACATATGCATACAACATATATTTACGCTTATCTTTTATCTTTTGTTTAGTTGAACATATGATTGTGGCCAAAATCACTTATTTCAGGTGTATGATATCACACCAATCTGACACTTGTTGTTGACTGTAAATATGACTTATTATTAAAGATTCTGATTTTTTTGAGTACCACTCACTGGTGATTTGTCATTTCAATGGACGTTAGACGTTTAATACCCCAACCCAGCAGTTCTTCTGGGATAGATCTAGATATGGGGGGGGGGGGTCGATCTTGATGAAGCTCTCAATTGTCACAAGGTCAAGACATTGATATGACACTATCAACGTAAAGCTCGTTATGTCAAGTCGTTATTTTGGAGTCATCAGTGTGAAACTATCTAAGTAAAACCATAATTATAAAAAAAACATTCTGTCATCCCCGCAAGTGGCAGACTCGAGCATACCTACCTTTAGACCTTGTATAAATTGTTCCCTTGACACTTTATGCTGATTGTCCTTGTCGAATGTTCGGAATAAATCCACTGGTCGTATACCTTTATCGCTCAAAAACTGGATCAGTAATTTTAACGGATCGCATCGCAGTACTGAAATGTGTAACAACATAACTATACGGCATATCATTTTATAGCTAACTGTTTGAACATTTATAAGGAAGATATATGTAAACTATAAAAAACAATATCTATTATCACGACACAAGAAGAAAATGCATATTTTCACAAACAAACAGAAAAACATACACACAAACAGGCAAACACAATTTATCTTCTTGTGTCAAGGTAATTTCATACCCATTCTTTTGCCGAAAACATCTTCACTTTCTAGGATGCCACCGTGACTCATCTTAAATGATCTATTTTTCTGTAATCGTTCCATCATATAAATAATTTTCCTGTTTACTGGAATCCTTAAATTTCATATATATATTTTTTTAAAAAAAAATATATATATATATATATATATATATATATATATATATATATATATATATATATTAATTGTTAATAATATACATATTATATATATATATATATATATATTTTATATATATATATATATATATATATATATATATATATATATATATATATATATATATATATATATATATAATATATATATTATATATTTTAACTACATAATAAACAATACCTTTAAATGACACGAACTACATTCAAAGTAATTATCAACATGACTAAGATGAGTAGGATTTTAACAAATAATTAT
>JAODUP010001153.1:0-12500 GCA_025642065.1 Paralvinella palmiformis | reverse complement strand
TTACGCTTTAAAAATATTTCTGTTTTAGCCAGCCACAGTGACAAGTTTAATTCATATAATGAAGTCATTAAGCTAGATGTCTCACACTTAGTCCGTTGCAGATAGCCACGGCACCTTTCTTCCGGATCTGGTTCCAGCTGAGATCCAATTCTTCGACCGAGTTATTCGCTCCTGTGACAATATAGGCCAGTATCTTGTAATAGGCACACCAATCAACATGTTAACGGAATATGTACCTGTCAATTTGCAGGATGGAGCGAATATTTACCTATAGCCCGACCCAAATGTATGGCCCCATCTTCGGAGAAGTCATTCTTACTCAGATTAAGATGAACCACCCGTTCGTTCCTCTGACAAATATAAACGACAAATTATCAGGTCATCAATTGCTAATATATTAAATATATAATAATTCTTCTCCCGAAAGAAATAAAACCAGCAAAAGTATACAATATTAGATTAAGCGCAAAATTTTATTTATACATAAATTATCTTGAATTCTGCTAAACGCACCAAATGCTTAGTTAGTGCACGGTGGAATGACACTAGAAAACAATATAGATAAAGAATAGTGAATCTCAACCCCAGATAATTTCATTTCGGAATTTAATTTCATCTCGAATCACAATCCCAATTTCAGAATAGTTGATATATTTGCAAATAAACCCCAAATTATCACCACCACCACCACCACCACCTTCATTTCTGTTTGCTTTGTTGTTCGGGAGAATCCATCCAGGCTGTGCTAATCAGCAGCGCCCTATGTTGGAAGTGGTTAGATCTCCTCACCACTCACAGGGAGAGTACGGAAGATGGTCCGAATACCCGGGTGGTCACTGAAGGTTTTCGTCCTCAGGGGTTCAACTCCCTTTATTTTAAATAATTCAGTGGAGACGGCAGCGCCATTTAACGTGGTCACCCAAAGATGTTTTGAGGCGAGAAGTTAATCACTGGAAAAGTTTCGACCTCGGGGTTGAACCGTGACCATTGGCAACCAGGGCTTAACCGCTGACGGTTTTGCTCTTCGACACTTGTTTTTATTGATGGGTGAAACACTCCTGAACAGGACTGACATTCATTGCTCTACTAACTGCATCACAGGAGGACACTCAATGTCAACTACATAATAAATAAATTATAACTGATCTTACCTCAATACCACTGGCTAAATGTTCCGAATCGTGATCATTGAAATGATTTTCTGCAAAAAGAAAACGAAGTATTCATTAATACTAAAATAATAGTTTTCATGTTCTGTAATCGTGTATATGATTTATATATACCCTAGATATGCATATCTTTATCTGTCATACCAAACAAATGAGTTTAATTAAATCGAAAATTTAGAACACATTTTGCACACGGGTCTTATTTGACAATCATGGTTATAACTAGGTCACAAAATAGTATCGTTAATCATGATAAGCACCCAATAAATCGATTAAATGTATTCGTATATTTGATTTACGATCTATAATAATAAATCTAATTCATCGTTTCCCGATCAGTTTGTAACTCTACCTAAGCGCACCTAGCAGTAAACAACATTACGTTTCGTAGTTACTAAACCAAGGCTGTTTGATGGCTTTGCGTTTGGATTAAGATTTGTTGCTGTGTCTAATAAGTGACCGCCATTGGACTGTACCCCCAAATATTAAGAAGACGCTGAAGCAATTACCATTATCGCTTCTTTAAGCACGAGAAATACTTGGTGCAGAAATACCATATCTTACATTATTTGTTCTGAATAGTTCCGTTTAAAATATTTTTAAATCATGCTTTTTATCAACCTTGCGTTCTATACATTAACTAAACATTACGTCTAGCAATTCTTCTTCAGATATGGAAAGACTGATATATATATATATATATATATATATATATATATATATATATATATATATATATATATATATATATATATATATATATGTCTGCTTCTCTCTCTCTCTCTCTCTCTCTCTCTCTCTCTCTCTCTCTCTCTATATATATATATATATATATATATATATATATATATATGGAGACACACACAAACTCCAGCCTCTGCTAACAGAAAGAAGAGTCGAACTCAACTCCTTTGAAAGTGTGGCTAACTACCACCGTCACTAATACCTTGGTTGGTTATCTTTCAATTCACAGCCAGGATCAATAAGACACGTTTGAGCTGTCAACAATCCATGCTACGTACCAACTGTTGTTTCTACTGTATGTTGACACATGTTAAACTGTTGGATCAGAAATCTGACTCGGCTTGAATTAACTAATTGGCTACTTATATGCTAAGTGGCTGACTAGGATGTGTCGTTTGTGAGTATCCATTGCGACAATGGTGGATTGTTGTCATTTAGTATGGCGCCTAAGATGTCCAGCATGGTGCCTCTGAGAGGTGACGATGGATAGGAGATAAGCCACTGACCGTTGCCAATATCAACAGGCGTATGATTGGATGAAAATGTTATGGCGTATGATTCCTTGTTCATATATAATTATAAATTAGATTGAGACTTTCTCGTCCAACTCTGCCTACTTATAAAAATCCAATTTGTTTTTGAATTAGTTTCCTTGGAGAAGCATCAAAATAAAAATAATCAACGTCTTCCTCACTGGAGTATCTATAG
This sequence comes from Paralvinella palmiformis, assembly GCA_025642065.1. Classification (NCBI taxonomy): domain Eukaryota; kingdom Metazoa; phylum Annelida; class Polychaeta; order Terebellida; family Alvinellidae; genus Paralvinella; species Paralvinella palmiformis. The sequence goes on along the minus strand of JAODUP010001153.1, from coordinate 9,879 downwards.
AAATGTCTGCCATACAGGTTATTACTATTATTAATATTGAGTTTTTTAATCTAATAAATGACTGCAGAGATAAAAGCAAATACAGATCAATGCATGCTCGTGAATCGATTTACCAGTTTATCAATTAGTTACTATTTGGGTCAGCTTCACGTACTGGCTTCCGGTTTCTGAGGCGATGTTCCCAATATTGAACTTTCCAATAAGAAAATGGTCTTTACACTGATCAAACATTTGTTATTTATTTCTTTGATTTATGAAATCTCTCAACAAACAATCTCAAGTACAAATACCTGTTACAAACACAATCTGGTAGATCTGGATAATTGTATAGGATAAGCTTAGATTGTGAACAGTTATATATTAATATTACCTGAAAGAGCATACTAATACATACCTATTATTATTATTATTATTATTATTATTATTATTATTATTGTTGTATTTATATTCTCTATCTTTTCGTATATTACCTGATAGATCTAGATGTGATACGGTGCAGTTTATTTTAAGCATCGCACCGATATTTCCTGACCCATCGCCTCCTATTTGATTTTTAGATAAATTCTTCGCAGCAAAAGAAAAAAAAAACAACTATTATATTGTCGCTGAAGCTTGATTTTTGTATCTTCTGGACACATAATAACTTGTTAATGATTATTTTATCATAAAGGTACAGTATATCAATACTAAATAGAAAATAAAACACATAAAATAAATAAATAAATAATATATATATATATATATATATATATATATATATATATATATATATATATATATATATATATATATATATATAAAGTATATCGACATATTAGCATTCACTATTAACTACGTTATTATCCCATTAAGCCATACTCACAACAAAGTTTATCGTTTCGTTTTCCTTCAACATGTCTGCTATATAATTAGCTCCTTCTGACTGAACACCATTCTCTTCCAGGTCAAGAATCTTTACCCTCTTGTTATGCTGTAATTAATAAAATAAGTGAAAATAAACAGTACACACACACACACACACACACACACACACACACACACACACACAACACACACACACACACACACACACACACACACACACACACACACACACACACACACACACACACACACATATATACACACACACACAACACACACACATACACACACACACATATATATATATATAAAAATATATATATATATATATATATATATATATATATATATATATATATATAGTCATAAACAGTATATAAGCATTAATTTATATTTTCACGTACTTTTCATATACACACAAGCAATACTTGGGTCTAGAAGGGGGTCAATTGGTATAGCAGAGTACGAAGATGACCGAGATGTGCTAATACTTAACCACAAGAGCAGCAGCCAATGCCTTGACACCTATAGGACCAAGACTCCTATACTTTAGCTGGAGTTCAGGTGATGACAGATATTGGATGACCTTTGTTGATGGAGTGATCTCTAACAGATCACAGGCCGTGGTATATGCCAGCGCCGACAGGTAGGAGTCGTCCAGCTTAATGCCATCACCAGCCTCTGATAAAGATAACGGTGGGAATAATTAAGATGCTGATCACGATGATTATTATTATTATGATGATGATCATCATCATGATGATAGAAGGACGACAACGATTAGTCCTGGACCCGGGTAGACACCCCGTGCATCCCCAGGAACTTACGAAACTATTTATTTTTGTCTTGAGATCTCTCCTAACATGAATAATGGATGCCACTATAATCAAATTAGGATGGATCATGAAAGAAAGAAAACTAGACCGATCACATAGTGTGGTATGAATGTGCCCCGTGACCAAACAGCGCTGACTTCCGGTAGTGGCAAAAACAACGTTGAAGCGGCTGCGCTTCGAGTTTTGAATCTATGAATACGGACATTTATTGTGATGTGTGCTTTATAATGTTGTGTGTGCAGAGAATGGGTATTACTCCTCTCCTATTATATGCCATCAAATATGTAAATGTCGTTTTATGCAAGTCCATATATCTAGTCTAGTTGGGATTAAACACCAGAGACTGGCCGGGGATTGTCGAATAAACTAAATAAAATAATAGTTAACATTGACAGAAAATTAGATCGAACAAGGCAGCTGATTTCATGGCAAACAGATCTCAACTTCCGGTCGGGGCAAAAAGGAACGCAAAAGAAATATCTTTTCATCGCTATAAGTATAAGGAACACATTTAAATTAGCTGTTAAAGGGTTGGTTTGTATGCGTGAAATTAAGCTTAACTATTATTATATTTAACCATTTAACTCGAAATACAAAATGGCTGGCATTGAAACCAACGGAAATCACATTTTCTGCCATATTTTGACTTTCAGCATAAGTAGATAATTGCTCATGGGCTTTAAGCCTTCATTATGATAAATGTGATTTAGCCTGGTGCTATTTAATAACTGGTGGCCATCTTTGAATTTAGAATGACTAAACATTTTGCCGGATTTCATATTGTTGTCAGTCATAACTAGATAATAACCCATTTCATTATATGGCATTTATCATCAAAATGGACATATATTGAAATAAAGACCTTTATTCAAAGTTAAAACACGATGTAACTCCATCAAATTACCCAATAAACTAAAACCTAAATGACAGATGGAAAACTCAGCTTGACTAGAAGTATAATGACAATAATAATATATATATATATATATATATATATATATATATATATATATATATATATATATATATAAAGGCCATTCCAGTAAGTAATACAATCTACTGACCTCCGTCGTCCAAATCCGTATCATAATAATCGTCTTTAGATGCGTCATCGTCGTTGCCAGGTAACCGTATCAAGATCTTATTTCTGACGGTTTTTACTTTGTAAAGATCTCCGTTAGATGATATTGAACTTTCCTCCATTGCTTCAAACATATCATCTTCCAGTGGAGATCAGTTGGAAAGACGGACAATATCAAATAAAAATGGAAAACACCCGCATTTACTCTTAATGATCAGGTAGACTGATAAATGGCTGAAGATAGTTTGCTATAGCGCGTCGGTGCTACGTAGCAACCGTGTTCCGACATCTGGCAGCACTGATGAATTATTTAGTGAACCCCACAACAGGTGTCGTGCTGACTGAACTGAGTTGTCGATTGAGTTCTTAATTAATTAATTTCCCCATCGAGTGGGAAGAAGTCACGTCAGATAAGTGTGGACAGTATCTGGTCGAGGTATAGGTCTGTTCCTAAAATATTTAATATCTTTGAGGGTTATAAAGATATAAATGCATATCTTCGTTATTAAAATTTTGATACTGTATCATGCGTGCAATCGTCACACACACACACACACACACACACACACACACACACACACACACACACACACACACACACACACACACACACACACACACACACACACACACACACACACACACACACACACACACACACACACACACACACACACACACACACACACACACACACACACACACACACACACACACACACACACACACACACACACACACACACACACACACACACACACACACACACACACACACACACGGAGAGAGAGAGAGAGAGAAAAACTCGTACACTCATTAAAGTATTTTATATACATTAATTGATTTCTTTAATTAAAAATATCTGTTAGAATGTAACCTTTCACATATTCCCATAACATATTCAAATATTAATTCAAACAACGTTTGTGCGATTAATGCCATTCATGGACTTACTTATCTCAACTGCTCTCATACTCGTGGCTTCATCTTTTTCCGGGACTGGAGATGACATAAATGAATAAGAGAGAGAGAGAGTTTTATTGAACAGTTAATAAGTAATCGAAAAACAAGACAAACTCCTATATGTTTTCTTCTTCTTCTTCTTCTTCAGAAGACGAGAACTAATGCTAGTCTGCAGCAGTATAAATCATTGAACCCTTTTAGGCCAGAGTTTGGTGTTCCTGTTAATGCTGCCATCAAACTGTGACCGTTTTCTTGTGTATTTACATTTTTCATTGGGTACACAGAAACAGGTCTTTGTATAAATACAGGAATCATGCGATGCCCAATGCATAAATAAATACATAATTATTGTATCACTATCATTTAAGCGTTAATAATTCTACTGGCTGTATGATGTAACCTTTTGACAATAAACAAATCTGATGTAATAATTTATGATATGCCACACATACAAAATATCTACATTATCCAGAGCACTCGAAGTTATTTGCTTCCAATCAACAAATTAGTTAACTAAGTTTGAAATTGCTTTCAATATAAACACTATCCATTTCAAAAATTTATGACACATGCATCAATACAGAGGATGAACTGAAATATCTGTAGTTTCAGTTTATTTTAAATACTTAATCAACACTTTAACGTCAGTGGTTAAATAAATGAAACGGTGTTATGATTGTGTTTAAGATAAATGAGCGAAATTATTCTAAATGTGTAACGATCTAAATCTTCCAAGTCTCAAATAGATTTGCAAACTAATTGAATTGCCTTATCTGTTATGTTGATGATATTAACAATTTCGTACATGTTAGGAACACTTCAATGTCTTAAGTAAATATCTTTTACAGCAATCACCATATTAAGATTATGGTCCATTGTATGTCTAAGCAAATCGCAGATATTTTGTATTAGTCATACAACACCAAACACCGTAGAGCAGCATATAATAGTACTGGTTGCGAATTATGTAAGGACCTGTTTTGTGTGGGTTTAATGTTAAGCCCTATTGCTATACTGGCAATATTCATTAGAGATAAATGTGATTAGTGCTGCTGGCTGCCAGTTTATCTGACTAATATAATGCTCGGTAGAGAGATCTTACTGGCTCTTGCAGATCTTGAAGTGTAAACGATATTATGCAAAGATAAGAATACTTTATTTGAAAATTTGTGTGTATGTATGTGTTGCATATATGTACATGTGCACTTCCCGTACTTTTATCTCTCAATCATTCTCCACACATAAACAAACCCTTTATTATAACGACTCATCAGCTATGTTATGTTCTATATATGAGTGAGCCACTGCTTTAAAGTATATTGTTCAAGATACATCAAGCCAGGGTTCCATCGGTAAGTATATTATATATCTACCTTTTTCTAAATTGGTATATCATCCTAACCACTTAACAGTATATCATCCGAGTTGTTATGATAAGATACTGTAACATTTAAAAAGAAGCAAGGTCTGTGAGAACTTTATACATTTGGACAAAGCTCATTTTAGAAATTTAGAAACAAATCTTTGTCAAACATGTCTCAAATTCAGAGTAAAATAAAAACAAAAGTCAACGAAAATCTAAATGAAGCCAAGAGTAGATGAATAAATTTACGTACTGTAATATCATGCTAGCTGTCTTATATAGATATTATCCAAAGCACTACATAAAATAGGTAGCTTCATGGTGATACTTTAGGACTGGTCATATCCCTGTATATCCGAGTCTGGAATAGCTCATGAGATGTGTACATTATTTAGCCTCGGAGCAAGGAATTTCGGTTATGTGCATTGCACTTCGAGCCAAATAATTCCTAATCGTCAAGGATCACAGAATTTTAAAAGATCTAAAACGGGATTAATTTCTCGACTTATGGGTGGCTGACCACGTTAGGTGGGGCTGCGGTCTCTACGGAATTAATCAGCTAATTAGAAGGGATGGATAATGAAAATCCTCTAATGACATAAAACACTCTAACAGTGACAAGCCTGAGGGTATTTATACCCTATCTTTCCATATTTCTGCCTGTGAATAGCGGGGATGGATATGATCAGCCAATCAGTAGATAATGCAAATGCCATAATGCTATAGCATCGGGGAATGCACTTAAAATATATAAAAGAGATACAGATAGCCTTTTGTCCGTCACTTCTAGGATATAATTGCTGTTGAATGCTCTAGTGGATTAGATTAAATATCCTTCAGACACAGTCTAAGACTCGTAATTCTACCCCGCAAGCTAGACGCCTACAACACAGCGTGCTATTAACTGCATTATCGATTCACCCTGTGCACAGCTGTAGTGCAGTTGCAAGTGCACTGCACTAAATAGCAGACTTCCAGGTCATGAGATTCAGCACTGGAACCTAAACAAATATACTATGGGTCTTAATTTAGTAATATCAAATGCACCGGCTCTACCTCCCACACCTCGATGGTTTCCCTTAGATGATGTTATTAGGGGAATTTCAATGGGCTAATACTATTATTTTACTTTGTTAGTTACGATACATGGTGGATGTTTAAGATAATTCTAGTCACAATAATTAGCTGTAGGTATTATCCAACAGCTAACTCTTAATTCAACAAAAGTGTTGTAGTTGTAGTGGTGCAGCAGTGGAAAAATAAGATAGTTTTCTGCTGGATATGTAGAATACCCTAGCTCATAAAATACACACATCTTAAGTTATCTTCAATGTGCAGTTACTACCAAATTCAATAAAAGAACTAAACATCAGATTTCCCTAGATATATCACTCACCACTGACTAACAACGCATCAAATCTTGATGAAGATACATAGTGATGGTCCCTGATATATCACGTTTTGGGCATTAGTTACATATTTATTATACCCCATCTACCTGATAAAGTTATCTATCAAAATGATCATAACATAGGACACATGTTCTCTGTATTTGTCAATTATCAACCATTCACAAAACGTACCTCAATCTGTCCTCTCTAATTGTAAATGAAACAATAAACCATAAAAATAAATAAGTTTTCTTATATGAGCCATAGATGTGAATGAATATCTTTTCCCCTCGGCTATACTTGGAAAAGATTATTCCAATTTATAACACTATTTGTTGTATGCACGAATTACCATGTTTTGGAGATTTTTTAACCGCTGAAAACTGGGCAATTACCGTGCAAAGCCACATTTCATTTTGCGAAGAAAATGCAATTAAGTGCAAGTAAGTCAAGCCTTGCCATACTAACTTGAATGTTGTTAACTTGAATAAAAAGTGAAATTTGACAAAATGCTATCCTGCTCGAAATCTGGTTTATGGGCCCAGTACGATCCCAATGTGACACACTGCTGCTGCGTTATGGAATCTCAGGACTGTATGTTGTCAATCTTTTATACTATTTCATATAATTTCAAACATTATTTCACTATTTTACACTATTTCAAATATAAGTTGTTTTATCGAGCAATATAGGTACTGTAATTATCCCAAACAGCTAAAAAGAAGGAAGGGAGTATTTGTTTGCTATTCCATGACAGTTCGATCCTTTCCCCTTTGTTTTCATGTAACATATTCTTCACGTAGAAATTTCCAGAATATAAATTCATGATATTGCTGTGTGATTACATTTTGTGTTGATATTTATAGGATAAATTAATAATTGTAAAAACTATCTCAAGTTTCAATTTCATTTCTAAATGAGTCTGAAAATAATTAAAATCAGAAGATGATAAATGTTTCGAAAGAACAATGATACGTGCACACTCCCATTGAGCCACTCTTCTATTATGCTTAGTAATATCAGGACAGTATGTTGTCATCCTTTCATACTATTTCAAACAATCTAAAACATTATTTCACACTATTTCATACATATTTTGTTTCATCTTGCAATATACGTACTGTAATTATCCCAAAATACTAAAAGAAGCAAGGCAATGGTTGTGTGCTATTCCTTGACATTTCGATATTTTCCCCTTTGGTTTTCATGTAACATATTTTTCACTTAGAAATTTCCAGAATATAAATTCATGATATAGATGTGTGCTTACATTTGTTGATCATATTTTAAGCATAAATAATTCATTGTAAAAATTGTCACAAGTTTCAATTTCATTCCTAAACGAGTATATAAATAAAATAAATCGTTAAAATCAAAGTTTATATCAGAAGGTGATACATGCTTCAAAAGAACAAAGATACGAGTAGAAACATCTACCAAAAGTAAACTTGATTTCATGAGCGTGGTTTCGATCAACGGATAACTAGGTTATTAGCCCAGCTCGCCTACAAAGCGCCACCCTGCAACTTCGTTATGGAATCTAAGGGCTGTATGTTCTCATTCTTTCATATTAAATCATACAATTTCTAACATTATTTCACTGTTTCACACTATTTCAAACAAAATTTGTTTCATCGTGCAATATAAGTACTGTCATTAGTCCAAAGGTTGGATCTTTTCCCCTTTGTCTTTCATGTAACATTTTCTTCACGTGTAAATTTCCAGAACATAAATTAATTATATTACTCTGTGATTAAATGTTTGGATCATATTTTAAGCATATATAATTAATAAAAGTTTCACAAGTTTCAATTTCATCCCCAAACTGGTCTAAATATAATTAAAATCGATCTAATAAAAGTTCATATCAGAAGATGATATCTGTTCGAAAGAACATCGGTACGAGAAGAAAATGAAACAAGAGTAAACTTGATTAGCAGAGCGTGGTTTCGATCCACGGACCTCTGGGTTATGGGCCCAGCACGCTCCCACTGCGCCACTCTGCTACTGCGTGAAGCCATCTAAGGACTGTATGTTATCATTCTTCAAACTATTTCACACTATTTCAAACAGTATTTCATTATTTCATACCATTTCAAACAGAATTTCTTTCATCGTACAAAACAGGTACTTTCATTATACTAAGATGCTACAAGAAGAAAGCAATCGTTGTTAGCTATTCCATGACAGTTCCATATTTTCCCCTTTATTTTTCATGTAACATTTTCTTCACGTAGAAATTTCCAGAACATAAATTAATGATATTACTCTGTGATTAAATGTTTGGATCATATTTTAAGCATAAATAATTCATTGTAAAAATGTGACAAGTTTCAATTTCATTCCTAAACGAGTCTGAAAATAATTAAAATCGTAATAATTAAAGTTCACACCAGGAGATGATATATGTTACTAAATAACAACGATACGAGTAAAATAATCGAACAAAAATATTTGATTAGCAGAGCGTGGTTTCGATCCACGGACCTCTGGGTTATGGGCCCAGCACGCTCCCACTGCGCCACTCTGCTACTGCGTGAAGCCATCTAAGGACTGTATGTTATCATTCTTCAAACTATTTCACACTATTTCAAACAGTATTTCATTATTTCATACCATTTCAAACAGAATTTCTTTCATCGTACAAAACAGGTACTTTCATTATACTAAGATGCTACAAGAAGAAAGCAATCTTTTTTGCTATTCCATGACAGTTCCATCTTTTCTCCTTTATTTTTCATGTAACATTTTCTTCGCGTAGAAATTTCCAGAACATAAATTAATGATATTACTCTGTGATTAAATGTTTGGATCATATTTTAAACATAAATAATTCATTGTAAAAATGTGACAAGTTTCAATTTCATTCCTAAACGAGTCTGAAAATAATTAAAATCGTAATAATTAAAGTTCACACCAGGAGATGATATATGTTACTAAATAACAACGATACGAGTAAAATAATCGAACAAAAATATTTGATTAGCAGAGCGTGGTTTCGATCCACGGACCTCTGGGTTATGGGCCCAGCACGCTCCCACTGCGCCACTCTGCTACTTCGTGAAGCCATCTAGGACTGTATGTTATCATTCTTCAAACTATTTCACACTATTTCAAACAGTATTTCATTATTTCATACCATTTCAAACAGAATTTCTTTCATCGTACAAAACAGGTACTTTCATTATACTAAGATGCTACAAGAAGAAAGCAATCTTTTTTTGCTATTCCATGACAGTTCCATCTTTTCTCCTTTATTTTTCATGTAACATTTTCTTCGCGTAGAAATTTCCAGAACATAAATTAATGATATTACTCTGTGATTAAATGTTTGGATCATATTTTAAACATAAATAATTCATTGTAAAAAAATTGTCACAA
>JAODUP010001152.1:77500-102863 GCA_025642065.1 Paralvinella palmiformis | reverse complement strand
AGACGAGTCCCTGGGAATACAATAAAATGCTTGTAACAAGACCATAGTTTCCGCCTTCTTTCGTGGATTTTCAACAAATCGCTGGTATACGAGAATGCATCAGTATATACTGTTTTGAAAGTAAACAGTAGGACCTTCAATTTAATTCTCTATTCCAGAGGTAACTAGTGTCGATCCTTTAAAATTACGAACAGACAATGTAGATTTGATAGCAGCAGTTGCCACTGAATGGACATGAATGTCTTGACGATTGAAGCATAATGACAGCATTATTTATTCTGCTTTATCACGGTTCAACTTCAACCTATTTCTATTAATCCATGTCGAAACCTAACATATCACAGCATATCGCTGATTATTGTGTGGAGATAATAGCCTTTGCTGGGTATATGTACAGCACGGAAAATAGTTATGCCGGGTGTTTAAATCAATATTGCAACTTATCTAATACCTTATCTAATATGATATTCCAAAAATAGGTATAAAATAAACACATATAGCACTAAATAATACATATTCAAGCGTAATTTAAAATAAGCATAACTTCTTGCTATTCCTTAACACAAATAATGTATTTATTGTTCTTCACACAAATTTATTTCTCCTTTTCAGCTTCGTTGCAAATATATTTATTATATTAGTAAACTGTCAAACCATTCTTTCTGATGGAATTTGCTAATAATAACGCTGATGATAATTATAACTGAATATTTCTACTTCGTTGAATAAAGTCTTCCTTTTTTTTCGTTACCGTATCAACGCTAACTAATGTAATAATGAAGATTCACAGCTAAGTGATAATAGCAACACAGTGAAGACTAAGTAAGTTGTTTTACTAAATACCATAGTGAGTCATGTATTTATTGTTGGGTAATATGTGCCACTTCGTGCACTTAGTGAAATTAAAATAATAAATATAAATTTAAGAACATATCTTACATTCAAGCTTAATATATATGTTATTCCAGTACCTCACTATTGCAGGGTCTTGAGTCATTGACTCATTAAACTCATCACGCCTCACACATACAGCGTAAATGTCATTAGTATACTAATAATAATATTATGTGATATTTATATAGCGCCCTTTCTAAGTAGAAGCTGCTCTAAGACGCTTTACAATATTGTTTACAATATTATTATCCCTGACTCAGACCTGTTTCCACCCAGCACATATCTCAACTCCCAAGGGAGTATTCAACGCATACTGCCACTATACGCGCAAAGCGTTAATCAAACACACAACCATCGCTGTTACTGATGAGTGAACGGGTCGCCACATGACATCATTGCAACTCACCGACCCTCGAACCCGCGACCATTCGGCTACGACTCCTACGCTTTAACTAACTGCGCTATCACGGCTCGACTGTAGATGAAATATTCAGCAGTGACAGGTACCAGCAGAATTGGACACGTCGTTCTGCGCGTTACGTGTCTGCTTGAGAAATACTGGTCTAATATTTCGGGTATAAGATTAACTATTCCTATATTGTACACAGGAAATGTCTTTGAAACTGAAAATCAGGATGAAATTTTGAAATTGGCTAGTGCACATATGAGTTCGGAATGTAAGATATAAACAGTGAAAATTATATATGCAGGATATATCGTAGTGGAGTAGCCCTATGATATATATATATATATATATATATATATATATATATATATTATCTTTCGTCGTCTAACTGGTAGCGCGGGTATTCACAGCTCGCTACCACTCTGCTCAAATCTCGGCGTGGGCATGTCTGACATTTCTTGTTATACTAGCTCATGGTTTACTGTCTTTTGTTTTAAATATTTTGTTAAAAAATAACTACAAAAGACATGTATTTACTGATATAAATACACGGTCATACATATATAGCATTACTTAGGATGGTTTCCATTACAATCATGTATTATCACTTATCTGCGTGTCTACATACACGTTTTGGTTGATGTTACCCAGAAAGTGGCTTCAGAATACGAACAATATTACTCCAGTTTAATCATCAATTGCAGTAACACAGAAAAGTAGGTTTTAAATGACATATAGCACCACATCCGAAAAATTTGCATTAGCTAAGTGATTCAGGATCCTTTGAAGTTTATACATTTAAAGATCTATACATATCCACAACGAAAGGGTTTTAGAGTTTTACAAATTCATTTATCATAAACATGTTATTTTGTTCATGATATTTATACATTTTTATACAGATCAAGGTGGAAGAATAGCAAGGTGGAGATGGATAATATCATCTTACGTTTCTAATTATTCCGGACTTCTACGCTAACGGTCAAAAATAGTCACTTTTATGAGCAGATGTTTTAGTTGATTAGATTCGTTTTTATTTGATAGGCCATTTTAAAATGAGTTCCAGCCGCAAATCAATTACCTCGGGTCATGACATTATAGCTGTCTTAAGCAATTACCCAGGATACAAGGTTCATTTTTAATAAGTTTTATGGTATCGAGTAATCGAGTAAACACATATTACTGTTCCGTAGAAGTATACTCATACTGTGCCCATTTTAATTATATTGACTAAGTGGCTGTAACGGTTCTGAGTTCGTGTTATGTTTAAAATATGTTATGGTCTAAGGTTATCTCTAGTCTATCGATGATACTGTGAGCTCAGGATTTCAGTCAGCTATTGAGCTAACTGATAAACATGGTCACGTTTAGCTGATGGAGAAAAGAGCTTGCCTAAAGGACTGACATGATTTTTGACGGAAGTCAATTAATGTGCCCCATTTTGTCTCTTGTCCTATATTAATATTTAAGCCATTAACGTGGATTTTGAGACAGCAACAAAATAATTATGAATTGGTTAAAAGCAAAATGTATTTCACGTATCTACTCTAAACATATATATTTTGTTAATGCTTAATCTAATAAGGCGAAACCAAACAGTTTGTTCGTTGTACTGTGTAACGAATAAAGCGTTATTAATTTCTTGATGAATTAACCTTTAGCGAACCCAGTTATAGAAGACTATGGCATGAAATAGATAATGTATCCGTAAACAGTGAAGTCTTAGCATCTTAATATCGTTAGTGAACCACTGTCATTTAATATTACACATATCAGTTTTCTGATATCCATTTTCTGGCGGATGCAAATACAATTTATCTATCTGGACTGCAGTTTGATAAACCCGAGATTTAATTATTACTTTTCTTTGTAAGTGGAAACAGGGGCGTTAATATTTGTCAGGTATCTAATAGAACGCGGTTTTATGTGGAGACATTCAATATAAAGCTGATTAAATTTGATTCACGAACCATAATGATAAAGTTGGAAAATAAACTAGACTGTTGTCGCTTATCTTCCACTTATACATCACTGTGACACGACTGTTTTAATCTCTGAAAAATCAGATTAAAGTTTTTCTTCTATTTCTGGCCTTGCAATGGGTAAAATGTATTAATGTGCACAACACGTTAGTTAAATTGAAAGTAACTATCTTAGTTTAATCTTAGAATACTCTTAGTCTATTAGACGTCGTTTGTATTTAATGTTTTTATCAGTGTATCTTAGTAACAGGGCGGGAAACAAGGCATTAGTTTATGTGTATGGAAGAAATTGGCGAGGCAATGTAATTTGGTTGGGAAATCCGCAAGCTTTCGTTTCTGATGGATTTCTCTGTTGATATAATAAAGTGGATACACCTATTACACATGTCAGAACCTTCTGAGGCCTCCCACAGAACGATTATTTCCATTTTGTAATATCAGTGCATCTTTATCAAATGCTTTAGTACATAGGAACTAAAGCGGATTATCATCGGTGATTCTGGACTTGAAACCCGTGGAAACAGAAACCGGGCAAATGAATGAAAACGCCTTTACGGAAATCTGTACTTGAACGGTTGCGTTGACTTATAGGAATTTCACATCCAGCTAGGAAACGAGTTATTCCGAATTGTCATTCGAGTTAATCTGAGAACCTAACAATCCTCATTTACTGTGTTTAGTTGTCCTTGCTTCTCTATAGATACCTGATTTTGTATCAGGTTGTTTTAATTGTAATTATCATTCAGTGGTAAGCTTCAGGATTTCCAGTTTTACGGATTTGAAATTATCAACGGAAAGGTGTTATTCACGGGAAACATTACAAATTAAAGATACATACAACAAATTCCTTTCTTTTTGTATTAAAGCCATGAAATGACACGGTATGACATTGTATCCATGAAGTGCAATGTTTGTATTTGTTCCCATTCTGACATCAGTACATTCCACACCTCTCCTTAGTGCAGTCAAGATAGTGGTTACCAGATCAACGTAGTTAAACTGTGTTAAGTATAGGACAGGCGTTTTGTTATCTGCTTTCTCTTTGCATGTGTTTATAGGTGTTCATATGTGCAGACAGGTTGCTACGTTTGTATGGTAGTGAGTGCGTATTTGCCAGGATTACACACCTGCACGCACCCCCTACATACCATTTTTTATATAACATCGTAATCTAGTGAGTTCGCTTTAGCCTGAACTCAGATTTATAACATTTTCTAGTTAGCACTAGTTTTACCGTAACATATAAATGGAGTAATTTATATGTATTATAAATAAGCTAGTTTAAATATGTGGAATTTAAGAATACCACACAATATTGCCTGGCAACAGTCAGAATCCAAAAGGCACACTGATACATCCGTTTGGATCACGTAAGGTAAAACACGGTGCTGTACTATTGAGTGCTTAAAATGTATTAAAACAAGTGCGAGTGGAACAAAACTAGTGTTATATGTTCCCTTTTGTGATTGCGTGTACTGGGGATGGGTGGTCAAATAAGGTGTAATGCTATATAACAATGCCTTCCCACAGTGCTGTCTATAAATCTTGCATAACTCTTCGTTTATTTCCGTCATATTCATTCTTATATCAAATAAAACCGACATTTCTTTAGGAAATCAGAGAAATATACAACTGGATATTAACTTTAAATGATTTTGGGGTTTCTTCAGATGTTGATGAGAAAACGATCAATTAGATCTGATCCTTGTTCAATATCAACAGTATCTCAATTTTCCTGTTGCCTAAAGTCAAACACAGCCAAATGGTGAAATGTAATATGATTTAGCTTGTTAATTTCATGAATTATATTAGCATTAATGCAGTAATTCTTTCATTCTCAACCAGATCGCTTTGGGTAGATCAAAATGAAGATGGAGCACAATAAGTGCGCTGACTGAGGTAAAGGCGATTCATGATATATGATACCACTGTTTTTCATCCCATAGCCTCTTATACGAGCTTACGATTTATTGTGATTTGTTCTAGTATGTTAGGGTATTCAGGTTGTGGTTTATGGAGTATCTTTGAATGGTTTGTACTTAAATGGCTGAAGCCATGTTTATCACTTTTTGTAATGCTATTCCCTCAATTCCATTTTGTGTGTGTATGTGGGTGTGAATGTCTGTATGTATATGTGTATGTATGTATGTATATATGTATGTATGTATGTATGTGGGTGTTTGTGTGTCTGTGCGTGGGTGTCTGTGTGCGTGAAATAAATCATGCATATGTGTGTATTCGGATATTTGTTTGTTTGTGTGTGCGTGCGTGTCTGTCTGTCTGTGTTTGTTTGTTGATGATGATGATGATGATGATGATGTGTGTGTATGTGTATGTATGGTGTGTGTTTGTGTGTGTGTGTGTCCCTGTGTGTGTGTGTGTGTTTGTGTGTAAAACGAAGACATACTAATGTTCCCGAAAACGCACAAATGCAAGGCCACTGTTAAAATTATTTCTTGGAAACAATTACCTAGCCTTGGAAAAAAGGCACTCAGCATCAAACTTCTAAGTAGCTATTTTCCCATGTGCCAACATTTCATCAGTGCTCATAACGACCGTATAGACGTGATGGAATCCCCATTCTTCAGCGTTTCGTTGTGTTTGTTCAACACGTTAAGAATACCCACATATCAAGCTGCGATTCTTTTCAGTCACCCTTTGACTATCAAAGATTATCAATCATTTAGGGATTTTACGGTGGCTTACACAGGGAAAAACCTAATACTATTATGTCTGGTTGAGGTAATTGCCATGAAGACGAAACGATAGCTAGCAACGTTCCAGGAACATCCTGGCTAGAATGCTTTTTACTATACGGGACGCCTCAATGGGGGAACTGGTAATCTAAGGACTAGTGAAGTTCATATCGTGGGATGGGTATGACTGAAGGGTGGTTAATCTTTCTCATTGCCTCATTAATTCTGGAGTTCGCACGGCCCATTTGGCCTACCATAGAACAAAGAGGGGCTATACAAGTCAAATATCACCATCTTTCATTATGTACCAGCATAGCAGTGAATCTAGTTATAAAAAACATTTATGATACCGCAACAATCCTGAGAGTAAAGTTAGCTATGTATTTAATGCTTTCAATGAACCTGTCACCTTATACGTTTATGAAGTAAAATTATTATTTAAAAAAAAACACAAAAGAAAACAACAACATACAAATTTATAATTGGCATATCGAATTTGTTTTGCCCCATATTACCAATCTTTCATTGTTCCCCTTTCTGGCTGAGCCCCTCCTCATCGACACATTCCCATATATTAATATGTGTAAATATATATTTGTTTTACTTTATTTTAGAAACAAATACATATTCAGTTTATATCCATCAGAGAAAATTACTACAAACACTAAAATCGAAAAGAAAGCCATATATAGTAGTTAATGTGCATACGATATTTATATTCATTCTTACGAACCAAACAATTCATCTCAATTCGGTATAATAATGATTTTGATATTTTTAACTTAAACAAAATATTGATTCATCAGATAAACCCTTTCGATAATATGTAGAGTAATACTGTGAAAGGGAGTTGACGATTTGCTCAGGATAAATACTGATAGTTCTGGTTGAGTTGGTTATTTAGCCTGGACATGGGTCACTCCTGGGACATATGGTTTAAGGGCAAATACATCAGAGAAATAAATGCCACAAATACTTATATGAACCCGATTTAAACAAGCAACAACCTATTATTCTGTCAAAATGATAACCAATGACCCTGAATAATGTATATGCCTGCATGCACTAATGTTTTATGACGTGACTATGAACTAAAGGAGCATTGTGGAACAATATTTATTAGCTCAATAGATACGGATATTATTTGAAAGCTGATTACTATTGAAAAAAGTTGGAAAGGAATTCCATAGAAAACGCCGTCTAGAGACCTTTTGGCTGTTGAATATTATGCATGCGCAATCACCATGTGACTTGAGCCGAGACACTGGCACCTGCAATAGTATCTGACTGGATGACCTGAGTTTTCGGGATGACTTTCTAATGGAAACCAGTTCACACAGGTATTCTGGCGCCATATTATTAATAGATTTATAAGTTATTAACACAATCTTAAAATGGATACGCTGTCTAACAGGTAGCCAATGTAGTTTTTGAAGAATTGTGGTGATATGATCATATTTTCTAGTATTTGTTACAATGCGAGCTGCACTATTCTGAATTCGCTGAAGGCGATTAATGTTATAATCAGATATGCCATATAACAGGGAGTTACAATAGTCTATAGAATGTAACAAAGCATGAACTACAGTTACAAGTGATCTTGTGTCAAGAATGTTTTTAAACAGTGGATGTTCTTAAGATGGTAGTAGGCAGCTCGGCATACTGATGTGACATGTTCATGCATGTTAATACATTGGTCAAAAATAACCCCTAGATTTTTTACTGACCCATTAGGGGTAATCGAAGATGCACCCATCTGTAATGCTGGTGTCTTTAGGGATTTAACACAATGTGGTGATGCCA
Source organism: Paralvinella palmiformis (assembly GCA_025642065.1). Classification (NCBI taxonomy): domain Eukaryota; kingdom Metazoa; phylum Annelida; class Polychaeta; order Terebellida; family Alvinellidae; genus Paralvinella; species Paralvinella palmiformis. The sequence goes on along the minus strand of JAODUP010001152.1, from coordinate 95,082 downwards.
AATATAAAATATTTGTTTTATTATCATTTAGTTTTAGAAGATTTTGAGTCATCCATAGCCGAATATCGGCAATATAATGTTCTAAATTCTTCAAGGAAGAGGAGAAATTTAACTCATTGTCATTGTTAACAACAACAACAACTACTACTACTACTACTACTACTACTACTTCTACTTCTACTACTACTAATTCTACTACTACTAATACTACTACTACTACTACTAATAAGGTTTGTATTTTAAGGTTTGTCTTTTAATTGTTCTAATGTGCTTTACTTTTAAAACAAAACAAAAATAGGTTCTAAGTTCATATACATAAATACCCTGGTTTATATATTGTAAATAGGCTAAATTACAACAAAAGAGAGAGAGAGAGAGAGAGAGAGAGAGAGAGAGAGAGAGAGAGAGAGAGAGAGAGAGAGCGATTACATAACAATACGAACTTTCTTCGTTGTCAGCACATGTTGCCCACATATCAAAAGTAATGAATTCGGTCAAATCCTTATTTAGTTTCAGAATCGAAATAATTAGTTCTTTCAAAATAACTTTAATTGAAGATGAAATATCGTCCCTTTTATCATATGGCTTTAAAGACTTGTACAGTTGCGTATCGTTGGTATAACGTTGATGTTTAATTTTATCTCGCATAAACATTTCACCAACTGGTTTAGCATAGACACAATACTTCTTTGTTCATAAAGCTTATCCTTGCTGTACACCAAAATAAAGGCATATATTTCATTATGTTTTATTCGTAACTGAAACGCATTGTGTTCCCCCGGCGAGATATGACTTTACATAAGTTAAAGCATCTTCCTTCATGCCAACCGAATATTCTGAACGCTTCAGTAATAACGGATGATCGATTACTCTATAAGCTGTAGATAAATCAAACACAATTAATAGAATCATGGATCCTTTATCGGGAGTCTCATTAATATCACTGTACTTTCAAGAGAGCAGTTTCAGTTGAATGACCTCTAAGATAAGCAGACAGATAACCGACTGCCATTGAGGCTATTGTGCTCTAATTGCTCTAAGAGCTACTGCCTTTTCAATAAGTGTGGGAATGAAACTAAAGTTAAAATTAGGATGATGATTCTTCATATTTTCCTTTAGATTGCATAAACTATGGTGGCATGTTGCATAAACCAGCGACATCACTGACTCATTAAATAATAATTATGTTGTTAATGGCAGAAGTTGATTCATATATTTCGTCAAAGAATTTAGGAATTTAGCAGAGGCCAGATGAGGAAAATTTACATTTTAGATACTTTCTATCAATTTCCTAGCTAATGTGAGTTTCTTTTGATATTTTCTACATTCCTCTATCTTTATAGAATGGAGACACATCTTTTCTGTGGATCTACAGTGTATTCATTTTTCTAGAGATCCCTGTATGTTTCAAAATGTACGATTGGGGAAGTTAAGCTCCAGGTTCTCTCTGCTTTCCTCAACATTTTCTTATGAGTTTCAGGTATCCAGTTTCCAGTTTGAACAAGAGGGAGTTTGGCAATTAATGATACTTTGGACACCTTTGATATATTTTTCTACCAGCTCATCAACTGATCAATCTCATTTATTTAGGTGTTAATGAATCGATAGATCTTCAATAAAGTCTTTAATATTTATGCCTCGATATTTCTTTGTATGCGGTCTTTCCTCATGTGCCACCGAGTTTGTCCATATCACTAGCGAAATATTCAGCCAGATGATTGTCGAAGGATGTACCTTTGTTTCTACACAGACAAAGGTCACATAAACACAAGAAGCTCCTACTATGACGGGGCTCGATCATCTCGAGATGATAAAATCTAGTGTGTGGCATTCACTGTGAGTTGCACTATTGATATGCTGAGTAATTTAAATCACCAGTTATTATGACACCATGTGGGATAATGACTATGGTATCTAAGTATTAAGGCGATTCATCTGGGAATAATAATTCTAAAGCCATTTTGCTTTTTATAATAGAACATTTATAGTGCTACGGCCAACCTAATAAATTGTATATGCGAGAAGCATTCAATTATATTGGATTATATTGAATTAATTTCGGTGAAGCTCAGCATTTATGGAAATATAAAGACATAGCTTTAAATACAGAATTCGCACATACAACACAATTATTTTCTTATATAACGTTTATATATAAATACAACATTATATATGCATAGAGTCATATTTGTAGCGTTTCACTGCAATCGTATAAAACATTTATTAGCTTATTATGATACTACGTGTGGTTTCAAAGATAGGAATTTACGCTAATATGAATGCAATAGACAGAAGACAGTTACCAAACCCGTCACTGGTTGTCCTAATGGCATTAAAACGTTTGTCATTGGTCAACGTGGAGAAAATTGCCGTGGACATGGATAGTATCATATGAAAGTTTGTATTTATTCAGTGCTGCGCTAACACCGACAAACAGAAATAACCACAAAGGCGTCACTTTTACGAGCAGATTTATTGTTTTATTAGATTCGTTTATTTGATTGGTCATTATCAAATGGTTTCCGAATATTAGTCAGTTATTGATCGGAATGATATTCGTGACACATTGTAAAATTATTTTGGTATTATTTCATCCAAACTTTGACTAGACCGTCTATGGAAGACATATTTTAAGATAACTCGCTCAGAAAGAATGAAGTTGTGGCGGTGTCCTAGCATGTTGATAGCTAATATATATATATATATATATATATATATATATATATATATATATATATATATATATATATATATAATATTATACTACACAAATCAGCTAGTTATAAATAATAACACAATTTCTATGTGGTCGAGAAATCTGACACCAATTCTAGGTTAGATGTAAATACAATTAACCCATCTGGAATACACCTTATTTAATTATTATTTGTCTTTGGAAGTGGAAAACAGTAGTCCTTAATTGTCCTGTAGTTCATTATACGTAGTGGAATGTGTAAGACGCCAAAATGAAGAAGATAAAACACACCAGAAAGTGTGATGGCAAAGTTGGACAATATATTAACAATAAGCTAGACTGTTGTCAGTTATACATTTATCGTGGTATGACTGCTTTTATCTCTCCGTAATCTTATTGACGTCTTGCTTCCTGTAATTAATTTAAACAGCAACGCATTATAAACTGTTTCTACTCCTGCCCTTCAATTAAGTAACATATATATATTTGAATGTCCATAACAAGGTAGTTAGTTATATTGCAAATATTTTCCTTTAATCTTATGATATGCCTTAGAACCTTCCTCATGTGATCGGTAGGTTTTCTGTAAGGCATTTTATCTGTACATTAGAACACGTTGACTCAGTGGAATTATGAAATTTATAGTGTCCATAATTCTTAGTAGGTATCTGGTGGTTTCTATGTTCCAATTAAGTGCTTACACATGTTATGGATGTCAGATCCTTCTGAGGCCTCCTATAGAATCATTATTTCCGTTCTTTGACATTAATGCATCTTTTGTCCAGTATATTGATACAGTACATTAGAAGTGAAATAAATCAGGGCAAGAACTCTCGGCAAGAAGCCCATGAAAAGCGAAGCCATCTTATTAATTAATGAACGCATTATATGGTATCATGCTTTGCTCGGATGTATTATGAACACATCAACACACATACCCACTCCAAATAAATTGGTTTCAATATTAATCGTTATGAATTACCTCTAACACGTCTGGTATTGTCATTATATTTATTTTATTTGGAACTATGTCGTTTTATTTTCTTATAATTGATTATTGTGCTACCATTAGCTAATTTAATTATTAGAAAGTTAAAATAACAGAATAAATTGAAAAATGGTAAATGTAGCAGTACATATTTAAAACTCTGAGTTTGGGAAAACTAAATAACCAAATTAACAAATATACACTTTAAAACCCAATGGTATTTTAGAATCGAGGCTTTTTATATCCATGATCCAAACGTTTTATTCTTATGAACACCAGTTTTGTATTTTTGTTATTTACCTGCGATAAATTAAGGTACTTCTCATAATTTTAAACGACATCCATTACTAATATACATACGGATTAGTTGGTATAAATTCTAACCCATTTAATTTAGAAAATCTTGGTCAATTAATCACTGAAATCTAAAGGAGAAGAGATCCTCCTAAAGGGTGGACCAACTTGTTAATGATTTTATTAACTGTACGTTATATCGTGATAATATTCACGAATAGGTATATATATATATATATATATATATATATATATATATATATATATATTTTTTTTACACACCCTTGCATATGTGTGTGGTTTTGTGTGTTTTAGGGTGAATATATATGACAGCATTGACTCTGATTACTAGAACTTGCACATATAAACAAGTATATACACTTACCTGTTTAACTATATATCGCTCTTATTTCAGAATCCAGTATACTAGCCTTTCATACTTGGGTAATAAATGTATAAACATCTACTGTATAGGAACCAATTTACTGTGTTTAGCCGCATATACACAGGCCTTATCTACAATTTGACACTACAGTTTCAAACACACAGCACTACTATAGTTCCACCAGAAACCTATATTGATTCAAATCATAGATGACAGCACCAGATTCATTTTGGGTTTGATTGAATATTCTCAAGCGTTTATCACTTGTGTAAGAATGCAAATCTGCATTGTACCATAAGTTTATTTCAGAATCATAAAGGAATTTATATCAAAGTTTGTATGTAAAGCATATGTTGAAAGTGATGTTCCTCCAACATAACCTTTTTGTTCTATATCAATTAAAAGATGATTTTCTTTTCGTTTTAGATAAACTGTTTAAAAAACAGAATATTATTTATATTGCACTTTATTAAAATTGATTAAGTAATCTTCTAGCTTGGTTAAACAAACTTAAAGTAAAATGACAGACGGTACTGTTAAGCCAAGTATAATATTTGTATTTTAAAACATGTATCAGTTAGCTGTGGCATCCACTCACATACCATTAGTTTAATTGAGACTAGTTCAGGATATATCTCTCAAGAATGTACCCGGCTTCTGTTGATATTTTATTCTATCAGCCCGTCTAATTGATACGAGTTTCATGGTTTTATCTACTTCTAATTTTAGGTTAGCTATATTGATGTCGGCGTTTCCGTACAGCATGCATGTGGTGTAACAAGTTAAGCAGCCATATTTTATAAATAAATTTCATATTACTCATTTAAGCATGCGGAAGATAATTATACTCAACTGTAACTGAACGCGAACTGATCCTTGCTTTGACACATATAGTTGCCATATATTATACATGCTTTGGAAGTACCATTCGCCATGTCTGTATTTTATTATAATGAAAACCTATATCCTGCATTACGACTGGCAGATACGCATATAAATCACGCATGATGTAATTATTTGTGATTATTAGATAGAGTAGAGTCCTTATTAAAAAGTACCTCCTAGTGTCGTTGATAACTCGATTATGTCTCTAAACTTTTAGACTAAAAAGGCATACATTGTTGGTCAGTTGAATTGACCTGATTAGAGTTTTAAAATCAAATACATATAGCTACTCATCTAAGCAGGACAACTATTTACATTTTCACACTTTTATCCATATATTACATCCTTATTCAGAATAGTAATTAGGCCGCCTATTACCCCGTCCAGAAAGTATATCCTATTAGGAATAATTCTCTTGGAATCAGTAAATTAAAGCGTTAATTCAAGTACAAAATCATAACAACAAAGAGATAACTAATCGTTGTTAGTTATGATGATAATGAAATGATGAATTGGTAAATCTTTAAAAGCAAATTATAATTACCAGAATATATACAAGTTTATCAGTTTTATGTTTTCGTAACATGAAAATTATATTTTGAACTTAACTGATATACTAGTATTGTGAACACATTGTATGTTTTAGATTATTCATTACCCAACCCATATTATAGTTAACATTAAAACAAGCTCTTCTGATATATCCTAAGGCCTTTTTCGTATTTACATTGGTCAAAATATTTCGTTTATATGGTATGAACTAAATTGTCATAAATATTTGTAATTGCATTAAAAAGTTAATTATTATCCCCGCAATAGATATATTGTAATTACTTACTTTTTGGACTATATTGTATATGTACAAATATTATTTAGTATTGCCATTATTATCAAATTGGGATCTATTTTATCTTTCTTATCTAGCTAGATCTATGATAGGTATTATCACATTCTTGATATAATAAGTTTGATAAAAAATGTGATGGATATAGGTAAATGTTCAGTACAGCACTATGCAGTATCGCACCATCGAAATTTCCTTGCTTCTGCGCCAATAAAAACGTTAATGACTCAATTTATGTTTCGGTCCATAATCTGATATTTAGACCTTGGACGTTTTGGTAGTATACGTCAGACTTTGGATATTTTCTCGAAATAATATAACTTTCTGCATGTTTTGGCGAAAGTTGGTTGCTTTAGTGAGATTGTTTAATAACCAATTATGTTAGTTATGAGAAACCTTTCAACTCGTGGATTTGTAATTCATGTTTTATGTTCCCACGATGAAGTCTCCATTGGTATTGTTAGGAGTAGAAAACATATTTGAAAGTGAATGTAATAAACACAATATATATATATATATATATATATATATATATATATATATATATATATATATATAAAACGTCTAGCATAATTAGATTGTTATCCTGTCAGCTTAGATGAGCCACAACAGTTATTTTGAGTTGATATTTCGGATATTTCACCCCAAGGAATTGACATCACGGTAAAGTTGTACAAGGTCCCGGTTTATTGCCTATTTAAGGGAATTCCCACAAAAGCGTTACATATGATATCTGTTTAGTAGCGTCTGGTTATGGAGACTTTATTATGTCCATCGCACTTTTGTGGCTTTGATTGTGGGTAAGTATTCACCAGTGTACTATCAGTTGTCCATTAGTCCAATCATATGCAGACATGATAAGCAACGCATCTGTTATGCATCTGTTAACATGTTTACTTGTAATAAATATATATTAAGTGGATGACAGGAACATTTGGTCATTTCAGAAGTGGCTGAATGTCAAAGATAATAAACAGTTTCTTAATGGTTGTAGTGGGTGTTGACATTAATTAGATAACGAACTATTTATAAACAAAAAATACAGCTTCAAATTGTTGCACTGTAATCAATAAAGCAATTGACGATATTCTAATTAATTTATTATATGCTTACCTTTCGGCTATCACTTACGTACGTGACCAATAACTACTTCCAATGTATAGTGCTGTTTTGGAGGCATGGATTTTTTATTTGTGAAAACTAATTGAATTAGGATAAGAAACATTAAAATAACAGTTGCCTTTTCTATAATTACTCTTTCCAGCAATTAAAAATATTGAATGATATTGTGACGGAAAATAAACCTATTCTTATCGTGTACTACCTTACTTAATCAAATGTGATTGTATATTTAAGAAACCGTGTCTATTGAAGAAACAGGTAGAAACAATGGAACAATTTATTGCACATTTCTGCTTAATTAAAATATTTTTTTAAATAAAATAAATAATGTTTATATTGACCATTATTACAATCAATGGCGGTCTTTTACTATAAAACGTTAAGACGTACATCCCGTATCATATTCTGGGATGAGTAATGGTATTGTGATTTAGATCCATAAAGTATAATATCATATCTTTCTTTAAATACGAGGCACTTTGAGAAATAAGTTTATATAGCTAAGGAACTCAAGTAGTTGACTATCGTTTATAAAAGTAATTTAATGGGATATTTGTTTTATGTTATGACTTACCCATGGACAAATCTGTTGGTAATACATAATTAGAAAGAAATGTGTACTTATAAGAATCTAAGCTATTATATACTAAATCCGTCAACCACTCATTTGAATAAGTGTCAAAAAGTGAACTAAGTGAAATTCTTATACTAAGGCATCGTCATTTAAGGGATTAAGGTGACATAAAGGAGATATCTGAAATAATAACAGACCCCATGATATCAGCAAATGAATTTTTATGAAGATAGAGGATGACGAAATAGCTAATCTTAATGATTTATATTTGGGAAATACCATTTTAAAGAAAAACACTAATACGGGATCTTGTTCTTTTTGACAAAATTGAGAGAATCCGTCATGAACTTGTTAATGAAATTGCTGAAGATCCCAGCCGTGATTTGACACTGACAGTAGAACCTCTACTCCATCCAGCTATTTATGACGATATTGAGATTGTAACCAGGAATTCATATTCCTGTTTTTGCTGCCAGGGTGCATGGACTACATGATTACTAAAGAAACATATCCATCTTGTTTTCGTTTTTATTATCAATATCGTGAACATTGTAACCACTTTACTGGATCTCATGTCCATGAAGCATTATCATCTTAAATCTATTCTTTCCTTTGTTTAAAAAATGATTGAGAGAGTCATTACAGTACGTATAAACAAGCACTTGTCGATCCATGAAATATTTGAAATGATACCGTCGGCCTACAGAGCGTTACAAAAGCATTCAGTCAGCACCCATACATGTCCAAAATGATCTTCTTAGTGCTATGGCGTCACTCTTAATGTTATTATATTTTCTGTCGGCAGTTTTTGACACCGTAGATCACGAGATTATGGATAACTACAGATAAGTTGGAGTTGAACCGTGAAAAAAACAGAACTAATCATACTATCATCACCTTTAAGCTGTCAAGACATTAAGGTTGAACACATTCAGGTGACAACTGCTGCAATCAATCATGCCCTATCTGTTTGCAATCACTGAGTTGTTTTTGATTGCCACTTAGCCATAGGGAATCAGTTCTGAAAGGTCTGTTCAACTGAGTAATACCACCTGAAAAACATTGGTCAGTTAGAAAAGTGCTAATGCGTAATTCCGATGTAGTTCTGGTTGATGGTAATATGTCCTGCAGACAGGATTATTACAACTCGCTGCTTTCTGGTATATATATATATTTGATGATATTGTTATCAATGTACAGTGCCTATGGAAAACTGCTGGAATATGGTGCTTAATAAATGAACTAGTTTTTTTCTTCTTCTTTATATAACTATTATAACTATTTTTATAAAAGGAAAGTTATTACGTTTAGTTAATAGTGTCCTGTATCCCATTTACGTTGAAAACCACTAAGTGTAGCACTTTTAGACAGCCAATATATGTACTTGACCAAACGTAACTTAACTACAACCATATTATATACATGATGAATCAGGAGGTATTTCATATATATATATATATATATATATATATATAGTGATTATGTGGTCCTGTTGTCTTGAATCTAAGTGAAAGTACACTGAATTTATATGAGAAATGTACGATATGGGACAAGGAAGGGTAATGCATCATCATTCACTAGCCTATCACACCAAAGTCAGACCAATGGCCAACACATTTTAGATATCTACTTAACTTGCAGAGTATTATTCTTCGTACTGGATTATAATTGTCATCAATTCCATCATTTTTGGTAATGTTTGTATTAGCAAAATTGTATAATTACATGAATCATACAAAAGAAAGAGATTATTTGAGTATATTGTTTGATTTTTGGATGTGACATTATCGTTTGCCTGCAATCTATACCTGAAAGAAAACAATAAACATTTGAATAGGAATGTAATGTTTTGTAATTGCGAGATTATGAATGATTTATTAATTTGCATCTATAAGGACGTTATTGTTTTTCGTTTTCTGATTATCCTCTTTAGACTAGATTAGTTATTCCCTGGATGTCCAGTTACATATAACTGTATAGAGTGTTGTTTTTTATCCATATTAAAATAAGAAACATTATTCTACAATAGAAGTTGTATATGCAATTAAATGTGAAGAGTTGTTGTGAATATATACCGGTAGAATATATGTTATCCACATGTATATGTAATACAATATGAATAATGAATAAGCTACTAGCTAACGTAATTAATGAACAGTCGATGCTGCACTATATCGTAAAGATCGCATCTTTACCCAGTACGAAGAATACACTTTCTTGGTTTACTTACCTAATTCAGGAACCAATAAGAAATGTATGAATTAGGAGTTATTATTGGGTCTTTGACAATAATATATAACGGTAGACTTGTTTCAAGAATCCGTAAGTTAGTTTAGGTCTAAATGCAACAATTCATCCAATTATTCATTATTAAATAATTGTGCGTTGGAAAACAACAAAACTATTCTGCGACGCATGCGGGGTCTACATCTACTATGGTTTGCGGATCAGTAAAGCGGTGTAGATAATGAAGTAGAAGGGAACCAGAAGTTTTTTTTTTTGGGGGGGGGGGACCCAGAACAAAACCGATCATCAAGTTCTTGTAGCAGTTTCATTTGTATTAAATATAACGTAGAATATGTTTTGCTAATAGATACGATTATTTGTATTGGGAAAGTCAACTTTCATCATTCGAGACGGCTGAAGCTAGGATGTAATGACTGTTGGACTGCAGTCAGATGTTATGGCAATAAACTAAAAATATATAAGTTTTGATATAAATTAAGTCTCTTCTTCTAACAAAACTGTCGTTGTTTAAAACGGATTTAATCAGACTTTCCATTATGGTTAATGACCATTCATTTTTTCCAACGGCTGCCTAAGTTACAACATTTTACTCATACACTATGATGCTACATATTACATATTAAAATAAAGGGATTGTTTCTTTGAAACAGCAGTTCTATGAGCCAGAGAGTGGACCGTTATTTTTGTCGAAAATAATGACATATTATTGAAAGTAAATCATCAAGATGGGAACTGTAACAGACATGTTATCAATATGTGAAACATATTGTGATCTCCGTGATCTCATGATTGGTAAAAGGAATATTTTTATCAGATGGTTTAGCGAGTCCTGTGAAACGCGACCCAGGGATTTTGAAAACTAGAGATCAATTTGAATATGAAATTACACTTTTTTATGAATAAGTATAGACAGAACAAAATACAATGTTCTTTTTATAACGATTTAGATATTATCATGATGTCCATGGTTCACTCATACACAGACAATCAAATAGACTATATATTCAAAGGGGTGACTGTACCTTTGCTAGCAAAGTACCTTTATTTGAATTTCCTAAAGTATGGAACAAATCGAGTTATTGTGCTCAAACTGCATTACTTTTTCAATCTATGCTAAGAAATGTTGTTCAACTATGCAATTAATGTAAGGTGTGTTAACACTCATTGCAAATATTGTCAGCACTTTAAGGGCATTAGATCCGGTAACGTCTTTGAACCACCATTACTGTGAAAATTGTTGAAAATAAAAGTTAGCAAAAGTTAAATACAGAAAAGTAAAGAAGTATAACGTATAGTCATTTGTGTAGGATATTGTAAAATGAACAATAGACTTTTTACGAGTGAACTTAGTTACGTTAGGGTATGCTATTAGACGGCGTCAACCTACGATTGTTTATTTTGTTTAAATGGGCCTTCCTTTGTTTGCTAGCAATTGCCACAGTATAGAATTTTAAATGTGCACTTCATGTTATCCTAGGTCGCGCCTTGCTCTCAAGTCTGATGGGTTCTCGATTGTAATCGTCTAATTTGCTGTCTGTTACTGTATTCTCGGAAGAGTGGCGCCTATTTAGATGCTGTTATTGAAATAATACTTTTGATTGTCAGTTTAAATTACTCAAGTGCCACAATGCTAAGTAGACAGATAATGGATATTTTATTAAGCATGACACACGACACACGGTATTCGTTGCCCATTGAGAATATATGTCATTTATTAATGTACTATTTCAGAGAGAATTAGAAATGGAAGCGGATAATGCTGTAGCCAAAATGTACATGTGTCATGCACAGCATCACACTCGGTTGGTTTGTTCAACTGTTTATAGAAATAAATCATAAATAAGATTTGAATGTCAGGATGTTCAAAATAAATGTATCATGGACATATTTATGACCCATCACTGTATGGACTGTGATCAATTAGTTTTCTTTTATCTTCAGAAATTCCCATTAACGATTCCCAGTTCCGAGTGCTATAAGAGATTCGTTGTTGCTAATTTATTTTTCTATGGATTTTCTTTCTCATAACTAGTCATAGTCATTATCTTCTGTGATAAGATTAACGGACTTGTCAATTAGTCAGCGAAATCTCTTATGTTTATATCTTTCTTTGTTGCCTATAAACTATTCAGGTTTGTTCAAACGTAATTGGCAGCTTTACAAATCCATTAAACCTTCAACATAATTCTTTCTTCATATAGCTACTTGCTATTTCTATTAATCTTTTGTGACTTAGGGTTAGCTTTTTACGCTGTTCAAGTGAAACCTCTACGGGAGATAGCAAATTAAATGGGTTTACAATTATTTATTTTTGCTGAGAACACGTTCATTTTACTTATAGAGTAAACATAATGAAATGAAATAGATGGAGGAAAGTTAATCTCAGTTATGATGACGATATACATTTAATATATAAATAAATAAATAAATATACATAGAAAACCCCTTTTTTAAACAAGGGTAAGTCATTGCGTAGCAGCATTGGACGTATTAGTTCAGTTATAATGGCATACCAGAGAGAGAGGTGGCGGTAGTGATCAGTGTGATGTGAAAACTGACTTCCGCATGGATCGATTGTGAATGGATCAAAAACGCACCGAATCATTTGTTGTGGTGAAATATGCTTGGAATACGAAATAAAATGTGACTTTCTGCCTAGTTATTTGTGAAATAATTGCTTTATGTACAGCAAGATAACTCTTTCCTATTGGTAATCACACTGGTGTGTTGTAGACTAAGCACACAGCTGATCAGTAATGTCATTACAACACTTCGCGTGGCGAACCAGGTAATTAATTAGGAAGATCATTTGGTGAAGTTTAATATAATATTTATATTTACCAAACAAATCATCAGGTAAACGGTGTTACATATGATTTACATTTATCTATAGAGAGATGCTGTGGCTTTCATCAGGATACGATACCGATGTTTCCATCATGATACAAATAGATGTTATGTGTGTACGCTACAAACTTGCTTGTTCCATGATAGTCTGATCGTACATGTTTGTGTATGACATATGGTAATAGTAACGATAATGTATATTTAATAAAGCGCCATTACTAGCAGGAGCGATTCAAAGGCGTTGTACAAATAATATGTAGTATAAATGACACTCCAAATAATATGTCTGTCAAAACCATATACGAGATTTAAGAGATAGTTATTATTTATCTGGGAAAGCAAGTTTGAACAGGTTTGTTTTTAGGACAGATTTAAAATCTTCAAGAGACAACCCATTTCCAATATCTGCCGGCAACCTATTCCACAAAGTGGAGGCTGCAACATTACACGGATAATCACTATTTGAATTAAGCCGAGACACAGGCAACTGAAATAGTATCTGACTGGATGACCTGAGTTTTCGGAATGGCTTTCTAATGGATACCAGTTCACACAGATATTCAGGTGCCACACCACTAATAGAGTTATAAGTTATTAATAAAATCTTGAAATGGACACGCTGTCTAACAGGTAGCCGATATAGGTTTATAAAAATATTTTCGAGTATTTGTCACTAGGCGAGCTTCACTATTCAGAATTTGCTGAAGGCGATTGAAGTTATAATCAGATATGCCATAGAACAGGGAGTTTCAATGATCTATACGATATGTAACAAGGGCATGAACCACAATTACAAGTTTTTCTTGTGTCAATAATGTTCTTAAACAGTGAATATTCTTACAATGGTAGTAGGTAGCTCGGCATATTGATGTCATAAGTCTAAACATGTTAATATATTGGTCACAAATAACCCAGAGATGTTTTACTTACCCATTAGGAGTAATCGAAGATGAACCCATCTGTAATGCTGGTGTCTTTAGAGATTTAACACTATGTGGTGATTTAAAATATATAATTTTTTTTTGTTATTAAGTGTTAGAAGGTTTTGAGTCATCCATAGCCGAATATCAGCAATACCATGTTCAAAGCTTTTCCTCCCAATATTGAGATAGTTGCATAGATGATGATGATGAGTCATGTATTAATTAGCTTAATACCCATTTTAAATCTCAGGGGATTGGTGAATCGAGTGAATGTAAATATTATGTCATGCATTTGCATATTCGTAGCTTACCAACTAAGTATGAACAACTTCAGATGTCATTAACTCATCTTGAATAGATCAGTATTAAACGAGATTTTGTTTCATGTATTAATTAGCTTAATACCCATTTTAAATCTCAGGGGATTGGTGAATCGAGTAAATGTAAATATTATGTCATGCATTTGCATATTCGTAGCTTACCAACTAAGTATGAACAACTTCAGATGTCATTAACTCATCTTGAATAGATATTAAATATATATCGTCATCATAAATGATATTAACTTTCCGCCATCTATTTCATTTAATTATGTATACTATATGATTAAAAATGAACATGTTCTCATCAAAACTAAATAGTCATAAACTAGTTTATTCAATTTTCTATCACTCGTTTAGCTGCAACAGCAAAACTAACAGACCCTAAGTCACAGAAGTGTAATAGAAATAGAAAGCAGCTGCACGAATAAAGACTTATTTTCAAATTTAAATAATAGAACAGAAAGTTAATCCAAGAATCTCAATAAAAATATGGGTTCATTTATTTATGTTCGATCAATAATTTTGTTCAAATTAATACCATTAGGGAAACGTATTGATTATGTGCTGATAATTTTTAAAGCTGACAATTACTTTTGAACACACCTGGATTTTTGCAGGTATCAAAGAAAGACATAAACAGAAGAGATTTCCCTGACTAATTGAAACGTCCGTTAATCTTCTCAGAGAAGATAATGACTATGAGAAAGATACGAGAAAGAAAATCTTTTGAAAAATAAATTGCCATCAACAATTAAGTATTTGCTGTAATAATAGAAGTTGCTTGCGGATCACACTGACAATTGATATTTAGTTTTACTTTCACCAACGTAGATAGTCACAAGACAAGGTGACCAATTACGGTTATGGATGCAAACAAAGAACTATTTTTGTTCATTCATATCACTGAACTCCTACGTATCGAAACGTAATGTACTATTTCGAAAGTTATCACAACCTTTCTCGCCGTTTTGATGGAGAACACTGAAGCACATCAACGCTAACTACTAATGTAGGGACAACATGGCGAATGTTTTAGTGCCTCGGATTTATGTTAGCTTAGTAATTCTTAAAATTGTCCCTTTAAACAACACACGGGAGGCAGTATAATGTAATAAATACACTTATTCTAGCTACTTCTCCCTTTTCATTCCATTTTCATTTATTCACACACACTCACTCATTTTGGGCGGTCTTTATGGGCCAATTGATAAGCCCGTTGACTACAGTTCTATAGTATCTAAGTTCAAATCCCGACCCCCTCTACATCATAAGGATGTTTCATTTCTCTCTTGGTCTTAGTGGAGGGTGTTTGTCCCATGTAGCCTACAATGTGCACTAAAACAGCCACAGAACAGCAACATTTATATTCAATCCCTCGCTCTACCTATATATGTATCCAACTAGCTATCTCGCTCTCTCTATTTCTCTCTATTTCCTCCCTTTCTCTCTCTCTCTCTCTCTCTCTCTCTCTCTCTATATATATATATATATATATATATATATATATATATATATAACTATATATATAACTATATATATATATATATATATATATATATATATATATATATATATATATATATATATATATATATATTTAATTAAACATGCAATATTTAAGCATTCTTTAAGCTTAAGGCTTACGCGTTTTCTTTTTGTAGGTGAAAGTATGTTGTAGATACACGTGGCATGAAATCATCTCCATGACAGATTGTCGGAGCAAAATGTTTACAGTAACAAGGAAGAATGTCCTTTTGAAACACGACACATTGCTCGGGCCTACGCCATATAGATGGCGATTATCTTTGGCACCAGTCTTTATCTTTAGCGACAAGATGACGCGTTTGTGACAGCCGCATTACGTCTAAGAAAAAGGTTATTTGTGACATATTTTGAATTTACTGTTGACAGGTTGGCAGTTTATTATTGACAGTATATCGTCGTGTATTAAATGGACATCGCGGCTTTTGTAGCTTACATCAGGGACAATTGGCCACGAATGATATGACACCAAGGTAACTATAATAGTCATTTATGATGATGCTCTACTATTATATCGCTAGTGACAAGAAAGGAATTTGCCACAGACATGTTTCTTATTTCCAGTTCACAGTTCTTGTTGCACTGGCAATTGCAGAACAGTATAATATATTCCTGATATATTTAAATATATCTATATATTATTGTGTGTTCAATTAAAACAAAGTATAATAGATACAGATCAAAGCGATACATTTACGAATCAACTGATGCTTTATTCAGTTTAAATCATTTGGTTTTAAGCTGATTTTGTTGGATCTTATCATAGGCATATAGCTTATTATCTTATTGTCGATCATCGGATAAAACGGATTCCGCTCTATTTGAAGTACTACCTTCTGGCCGTTACCTCCGTTTAGACGTCATCCTTGACGAGAAAGTAGAAACATTATATATCGTAGCCAGAATACATTATTAATTTTTGCTATTTCAATCATTAATAAAATTGCTTAGGGACATAAGGAAATTATAATTACTTGTTGATAATAAATATGTGTTTCTTTACACAGTTGAAGGCATTTTATGACGCAGCTAGTAGCATCCCACGATATAAGTCTTAAGGTCGTGCCTTTAAACCAGCATTATATGTGTATCTTGAATATTTCATCTCACCTTCTTATTTCGATAGGGAATAGTCCCTCGGTTACATCTCGCAGGTGTGATCAATGTCGAGACATAACACTTACTTACTCACTCACTTAAGCGGACGATGTTTAGTCTTTTCTATCACTATATGTTTATTTGACAGCTTTCCAAATGAGATCATTGAGATGAGATAGCTAGTCCAGTAAATCTCATATTTTTATGCAGACTATAACACACGCGCTATCTCTCTCTCTCTATATATATACATGTTAAAAAGAAGACTAATCGATAAGACCAATATGGATGACTAATAATTGTAATGATGGGTGGAGGCTAAACGGACATAGGCTCAGGTGAAGGGGAAGAACCTGGCGAAAATAAAGAAAGAAACGTGTTTTCGCAAAATTGTCACGACACAAACTGGTTTGTGTTTATAATGGTCATCAAATGCCGCTAATTCTCACTTTCAGATAATATATTTTGGTATTAAGAGGATACGATCTGCACCAGACAGGTGTTCGATTTGTTAATACATTTTAATAAAGTCTTTAACATCCTTAGATAAGTGGTGACAAAACAGAATGAGGATAATCAATTTGTGTGTGTGTGTGTGTGTGTCTTCAGTCGTTTTAAGGTTTCCTATTGTTTTTCTAATATGAATTGATAGATGAGATGTGATGATATTATAGTTCTTAAATGTCGTTCAAAGAAATAGGTACAATAACCACCTCAGAGCAACATTGGCTGGCGTTTATTTCGTTTCATTAAGAAATCAACGGAGATCATTATTAACAATGAACTAGATAATTGACAGATCCACGAGTTCTCGG
>JAODUP010001152.1:35000-72500 GCA_025642065.1 Paralvinella palmiformis | reverse complement strand
CTAAACTAGCGTATACGCCCAAGCCTCCCGGCGGGTGCATAATAAAAACATAATTTGTATATGTTTATCTGTCCGTCTTTTTGTATCCATTTTTTCATGTGTGATTATATATAATAGTGTGTGTGTATGTGTGTGTACGTACGTACATACGTATATATGTATGCGTGTATGCACTGGTACTGAGAATCTCGAAGGGAGAATTCAAACTCTGGAGGAGTCTACAGGACCTGAGTCCAGTTACGACTTTTCATGCAGTGTGTGTAAGTATGCGTATGTGTGTGTATGTGTGTATGTGTGTGTATATGTATGTATATATATATATATATATATATATATATATATATGTGTGTGTGTGTGGGGGGGGGGGTGTATATATACATGTGTGGGTGTGTGTGTGTGTGTGTTTATGTGTGTGTGTGTGTGTTTGTGTTTGTGCGTGTGTTAGAACCAGACCTTTCAGATTCAATTACCACCTGCTGTCAGTAAATTTGTTTGTATATCAATTGCCAGTGTATCATTAAAAATGGAGGATAAACTATTTATTTCAGTCTAAACAACCTGATCAATGCATAACATTTTGCGTTAGAGTATTATATGCCGGTGTCTAGTAAATATTACTTGTTTTGCAAGTGTAACAAAATACTAATGGTTGATAGATATAATCAAACTTTCTACTTAGTGCAAAGTTCTATTTCAATAACTAACTATATATCCATGTATCTGTATGCGTATGCCTTGATATGTGCATATACTCATATGTGTCCGTGTTTATGCTTATGCATGTGAGTTTGTAAGTGTACATCCGTGCTTGGATATTCATGATAAGTGCATGTCTGCATCGTTGTTTTATTGTCCAGGGACTCAGCTTACAATGTGACGCTACTTTCTCATCATTAACAAAGAACTATCAACATCTGCTCAGAATGTTGTTTGCTGTTCGTTGGCTCGCCGTCGGCTTGAAAGAGCCACAACCTTATGTTATCTCGTTTATTTTAAAGCCAGCTGGTAGTTCTATAATGAAGTATACGAAGAGTCACTTGGTAGGTCCCGTATTTGAAAGGTGAGCAGCTGTTTTGTTTGATTTGCAAATGCGTAGGCTTATATATGCCAATGTATGGTAACGGGGTAATGCGGGTAAAGGGGGCAACCTGTTTTTTTCTCTTCGTATAATCGATCAGAATGCATTTGAAAATATGATGGAAAGCTAACCCACACCCACTGGGATATTTGTAGAGGACTTAAAACTATAAAATGCAACTGATTAAAAACAAAGAAAACAGCGGTAGTTCGGCTGTTTTCATAACTTAAGAAACAAAATGGTTCATCTCTTATCCTTTAATACATTCATAATTATACTGCAAACACTCTTATTTAAATATGTACTTCCTCTCTTGTACACTTCTATTAGTCTCAGTCTCTTAAAGGTATATGTCCTAATCCCATATAACATCTGAATTTACTCTCTATATGTATATCAATCAATCAATCAATCAATCAATCAAAGAATGTTCGCTAATAAATTCAATGAAAACAGGGACACATTTAAACAAATTGGAAGCCTACTGCTAACTGAATGTTTCTACTTCATTGAATAAAGTTGATATTTTTTTCTTTTTTGTGTATCAGCGTTAATATGAAACACCAAAACCACTGTGAAATAAAATGAATTCGGAGTCAACCGATAGATGACTTATCTGGATTAAATAAAATTATTTAAATACTGTGTCTATATTGTAATAGGCGTACAGCTTAATTGTCTCATTTGTTCAATAATAAGTCGCGCTAGTTTATCCCCGTAATTGTAACTCAACGTAATACATTTGTGAAAGTAGCATTCTTGAACAAAAGGTAAAACAGAAAATTACAGTATCCCTTTTACCACACGTTTTTTGTTTGATGGATTTAACTTATTATGTTTTCAATATTGATAACAAGTATCATTAACATTACTGTTATTTCCAAATCTTTTCTCACCTGTGGGTCTCACCTGTGGTATGTGAATCGACTTTTTTATTTTCAATATGTGACGCATTGAGCTAGTTATTAAAAATAAATCTAACAGAAAAACCAACAACGGAATCTAACTAGATATTTTGAAGAAAAACAAAACAAAACAAGAACAACACCAAGAACAATAAACATACTTACTTTATTTGGTTTCATATTGTGATTCTGCTTTTTTTGTAGTTGAGTCGATATTCATAGGTTCATTGGAAAACAGGAAATATGTAGTTATCATGTGGAAATAGAGATGTATGTGGATAGACGGTGATAGACAGCATATATATATATATATATATATATATATATATATATATATATATATTTGTAGCTGGGTGATTAAATGTAGGTTGAATGCACTATAAACGGATAGCATTTGTGCTGTTTTATGAAAAGGGCGTGAATGGGTTAGCGCGACTAAAATTAACGTGAAGGAGGTTTCGCAATCATTTACAATTATTTCTTGTTTGGTGCAGGTGTTATCAGAAAGATTTAGATTTCATGTGTTAATTGTATGATATCTGTTAATTTATGAGGTAAGTAACTGAGTGTAACTAGGTGTATTGCAAAACAATTACACGCCAACAAATACATGCCTTTATTCTAGTAGATCGTACAAAGAAACTGTATTGTGTTATATATGTTTTTAAATCGCCGTTTTAATGGTTCCTTTCCCCTCTTTGTGTTGCCCTTTGTTACATGACGTACAGCTTATCCTCCATCATTTTCGTTCGGTGACTAGGATCAGTCGCCCGATGAGAACGTCAATGAATAGTTACGGAGCTTTGATCTCTTCCCTATTACGCAGAAGACGAATTGTCTGTTTGGAAAGGCATCTTCTTAGTAAATCTTTATTGAATTAGGCTTGTGCAAAGACTGGATGGCTTGCTTGAAGATATATTTGTAAATAAGTGAAATCGATAATGCCAATGTATAAAAATATAATTGCGTAGTTCAAGCTAGGATAAAAGGCCATGAGATAAGATTAAAGAGGACGAATTGGGAAACAAACGCAATTAGAAAAGTTATTATGGCAGCACGGTGCCATTATTCCAGGTAGTACGTAGCGACTGCTTTTGGCAAGATGGAGATGAAAATGATGATGATGATGATGAAAACGGTCATCGACCTCTTATAATTTTATTGACTTCGTGCATACATTTCTCGGGGTTAGAGGTTAGAGTTTCCTTAACGAACTAATCAACACAAATGTTATCAGAAAATATATAAATGTAAAATCCTGAAGACTCGCAACTAAATGTTCTTAGCAATAAAGTGAATACTAAGGAAGTTGTTTTAATAAATATCATAGTGAGTCATGTATGTGTTGTTGAGTAACACGTAGTACGTATTACATGATGAGTTTGATGATGATGATGATGATAATAATAATAATAATAATAATAATAATAATACATTTTTTCGTCCCAGTACTATCTGAATTTTCTATTTATTCAGGACTTCCGGCTAACTTCGATAAAAATAAATAGTCATAAGAGCCATCTTTACGAGTAAATGTATCCGTTAATAAGATATGATATTTTTTATAGGGCGTTTTCAAATGTATTCCAGCTCCAAATTATTCATCTTGGTGGATGGAGTTATAAATGTTCGAAGACATTTCCATTGATCCATGTTTCACCTTTAATCAATTTTATGGCCTTAAGTAATGGAGAAAACGCAGAGGTCTTTTATGGTTGACCTCTGAGACGTGTACTGAAAGAAAGTGATAGGCACTCCGTCGTGTACCTCTCACAAACTCAATTACCTTTGAAAAAGCTACACATCTAGCAAGCCAACGCCTCCGCAAAAACGCATTTACTTAATTCTGAATCGCAAAACAGGATAATTATATCAGTTCAATAACTAGACCTTATGTAAAACGACTCAAATTAGATGCCTATTTATTCTTTTAAACGCAATATTTACTAAAATTGCCTCAGAACGTGTTGTCACAAATAGAAATATAAATTTCGCAGTTAGTACATCGCTCGTGATATGTTGTATATCGTATTCGAAATCAACATCTTCATAATATGATAATTCATCAACCCCATCTTCATTAGCATTACCACTAAGGATATTTACCTTATTTCTTGTCATTACACCTAAAATAAGTGCATAGATCACATTATGCTATTTTTGTTTGGGTGTTTATTTACCTAGTGTACGTATCAAATTGAGTGGTCGTTGTTGTGCCCTTTTAGCATCTACATTCCGTTTTGTATATAGTACTCTGTAGACGAGTACTGAAACAATCGCTATTTTAGTTAAGTTAACTATGTGGCGATAGTTCGTATAGTTCGTATAGTTCGTGTAGTTCGTAGAGTTCGTATAATTCGTGTAGTTCGTATAGTTCGTATAGTTCGTATAATTCCTGTAGTTCGTATAGTTCGTATAGTTCGTATAGTTCGTAGAGTTCCTATAGTACGTACTTATAATACGTATTTTGGCGCGTAAACATTCCATATATAGAAGATACAATTTGATTCATGACGTATAATGATCAAGTTGGAAAATACACTAGCAGTAAGTTAGACTGTTGTCACATATATTCTACTTAAATAAGCGTGATATGATTGTTTTAATCTTACACAAATTCGATTACAATCTTTCTTCATGTAACTAATGTAAACTGGAAAGCATAAAATTGTTCTTCTATTTCTGGCCTCGCACTGGATAACATTTACGAATGTCCAAAACACGGTAGTTATATTGAAAGTAATTACCATTTAATCTTATAATATAATAAGAACCTTCTTCTTGTAGCCATCAAGTTTTCTTGTCACGCTTTTTTATCTGTGTATATTAGTAACAGTGCGGGAAACCAGTCAGTGTATTTGTACGGAGGAAAATGGCCCGTCAATTTAATTTGGTTGGGAAATCCACATTATCCATAGTTCGTTCAAAAATGGATTTCTCGTCGATTTCGACATACCAAATGATGATTTCCCTTTGAATGGAAGGCTACTTAAAGTAAAGATCAACCGAACAAGTAATATTAATTTTTATCAAACTTTGATCAACAACATTAACAGTACTCACTCACTGATTTTAAATGTTCTTGTTATCTGTAGGTATCCCATTTTGTATTATTGTTGTTTTCATTTTTAATTACCATTCTTTGATAGGTCTGTATATTTATAGATTTACGGATTCGCATTTATTATAGTAAATTTGTTATTAAAAGGAAATATGGCATTTACGTTAAAAATAAATGTTAATTGGAGAAGGTATGGTACATCAACGGAGTAAACCTGTATTAAGTAAGAATTAGTTGCTTATTTGTCTCTTATGTTCTGTTTATATATATATATATATATATATATATATATATATATATATATATATATATATATATATATATATATATATATATTTATTTATTTATTTATTTTTTGCACTGTGTTGGTACGTTTCTGTGTTAGCGTGTATATTTCGATTACATACGTACGCCCCACCACATACAATATGTTATATAGTAACTTACTCAAGTTGATTGTTCTAATGCGTTTTGCACCGAACTCAATCTACTAAGGTTAGCGGAACGTCCATTCAGCTGATATCTATAATTCGATACAACAGTTTAAAGGATATAAGTATATACTGCAGTTGAACTAAAACATATAATTATTCAAATTTATTACATCATAGATGATAACACCAGATTCATTCTAGGTTTGAATACTTTATTTTAGGCGTTTAGATTGTATAGAGCTTTCTATATTATGTTATCGCAGTTCTATAATAATATATTTGTGAAGCGTATTACTAAAATAGGATTTTGTAGTGTGAAATTCGAGGTGTTTGAAAGAAGCCAACATCATCCTATTTCGTGATAGGACTAAAAAGAAAACAAAGACAGCCAGAAAATGAATCGACCATATTACCCTAGGTACAGTAATAGGTAAATTAATTGTAAAGTAAAGGCTGTATTTATTAGCAAGTAGTAATCTTCTAACATGGTTAATCAAAACAGGTGAAATGACAAACACCATGCTGAAGCCAGATAATGACTTTTTATATTAAGATTTATAATATGTAATCGGTCCAGCAGTAGTGTCAAAACTGGATCATTTCGCTACTTCATTAATTCACTTTTGTAATAATGTGACGATATCATATGCACTTGGTTTGCTTAAACTTAATTCTGGATATATCGATCTAGAATATACTCGGATTATTATGATAATTTCTTCTCTATTCGTTTAATTTATTTGAATTGTATGGTGTGAGTCATTTTTAATGGGCGATTGGCATAATATGTAAGTGAAGTATTACAAGGTTAGAAGTAATGTGCCTATTGTTGGCCGCCATTTTTAAAGATTTTCTATTGGATATATATATATATATATATAAGCATGTAAGAAATGATTGCACATCCATTAAATTTGAACTGCTCTTCTCTTTTCTCAATTGTAATTTAAATATATTGTTTTTTGAAGCATCATTGCCTAGGTCAGAAGTCCACCAACAATCTGTAGTACAAATCGTTGACATACATACATAGCATGCATGATGTAAATAGTTTTAAGAATTAGATGTAACACCGTCAACATTGAACAGTACATATCTCGTCGACAACCCGATTACGGTCAACAAGCTTGAAACGCCAAAAGAATATTTTTACTGGTGAGATGAATTTATTTGATTGGAATATTAAAATAAAATAAAATTAGTAAACATAGAGATAGAGCAATTTAAGCAAAACGCATTATTTAAAACTTACAAAATACAGAGCAGAAGCGAAGATTCAACTACGTGTCATATTCATTATTCAGTATCGCAATTAGACCACTTAAATTTAGTTTTGACCTGCGGTTCCTTGGTACACTGTCACCGAACTTTCTTAATGGTCAACTTCACAGTATGAAAACACGTACATGGCAATACACGAACGTGTGTTAAATACAGTGACCCATTTTGGACTTGAACAATCAATACTTCCAGCCTATAAAGATGTTTCCGATGCACGGCTTTTTAGATTTTGAAACAAACTAATTTTGTATAAGATGTATTGTTTTGTTGATAAAACACAATTTAACCCTTTCCGTTCTGCTTATCGTAGAGGTGATTCAATATAAACTGCTCCCTTGGAAGTGCACGGTGACATTGGTGAAACTCTTGATGAATAATCCATGACTGCATTAACTATGCTTGATTTAGCTGTAGCTTTTGATGTTATCGATCATCCGATACTACTGTAGTGCTTAGACGTTTACCTTGACAAAAAGAGAAAAGCCGGTCGTGGATAATACAGCACCGGTGTAAGTCTTTAATTTGGTGTACCCTATGTATCCGTTTTAGGAGCAAACAATTACTGTATGTATACCAAACGAGTTATTAAACATCACAATATTAAATATTATTGTTATTCTGATTATGCAAAACTGTACATGAACTTAAAGCCATGTGGTAAATGGATGATATTTCACCTTCAACTGTTCTATTTCAGAGGCTTGGCTGTTTTAACGTTTGAAAAGAAATTGCTTGTTCATAAGATGAGGTTTTTGGTTGTTAGAAGGAATTTAAGTCTTTTCCATTATTGTTTATTATATTAAGGGCTATGGAACAATTCTGATTTTTGTCTGTAATTGACCTTTGGCAAATCAGTGAAGCATAACATTTCACATATTCATTGGATTACTTTACTATATACTAATATAGGCGAATATATGGAATATGGAGATTTATGGAGATAAAGTTGTTAATGTCTAGCTTCTTCAGTCTTTCTGGAAGGGTTCCCATACTAACATGCATGCTGGCCGAATGATCTTTTCCTTAAATTAATGCTCTAATCGCTTTTAATACTCAGATCTTCTTGTCAGATTCTATTACAGATGCACGTGTCTCGGCTCAATTCACAGGGTGATTGAGCGTTTAGTGTTGGCAGCCCCCGCTTTGTGGAATAGGTTGCCAGCAGCTATTATAAATTTTAAATCCGTTCTAAAAACACCCCTGTTCACCCCTGTTGCTTTTGCAGATAAATAATAATTATCTTTTAAATATCTTATATGGTTTTTACAGACATATTATTTCGGGTATTATTATATTACATATTATTTGTACAGCGCCTTTGAATGGCTCCTGCTAGTAAGGGCGCTTGATTAAATATACATTATTATTGTTATTATAATTTTGTTTGGTAATTTTACTTTAACAGAAGTGTTTATTGCAAAACGTGAATAATATTCTATGATATATAATATATATATATATATATATATATATATATATATATATATATATATATATATATATATATATTATATTATCAATTACTTTTTATATGTATATTGATTCTCTTTGCAAGAACCAAGAATGTGATTAATAGCCATATCATATGACGTCACAACTTTACTGTAAACTATGGGTCACACCGAAGAAGCTCTATTCATAACTAACCAGCTGTATCATAGTCTTATCGTTACATCTAATCTTGATTAATGGCAACAACATAATGAGAAAACGTTAAAAGGTAAACTTGGAGATCTTGTTGTTAATGGGGAAACACGATGAAGGCAAATGAACAAACGTTATTTTTAGTGGTCTGTGTATTTCATGTTTTTATCCGTGAAAATTGGCAATTAAATAAATGTTGCTGTCATTGATGAAATATTGTGCACCTTACAATCATGGTTCTCACTTACATGAATTCCGGCTTTTTACGAATAAATCCCGTTTAAGTATCCCGATTTGCATTCAAAAGAACACAAACATTTGTATGCGAAGCCAAAACATAAACGTATGAATGAATTAAAAGAAAATATGAACTTGGCTATTTGTATCTATCATTGAATCTGTAAAATGAAAATTGCATTAATATAGAACTGCGAACAGGAGTTATCATTTCGTTAACACAATATATCTACATGTTGTGATTTGCAAAAATAATTATTTGTTTTGTTAGTTCATATGTTTGTTAGATTATTTTCTTTACCTATCTGGTTGGTCTTCAACTCAGTGTTAAAATATGCCTCTCATTATGATTGTCTATCTCCATCCCTTACATTGGTAAGGAGTTCTACTTCAACGTTTTATAGGAAATGTCTTCATTAAAACTACTTCTAAATAAGCACGATTTTAAGTAGCGTAATTACATGATTACTCCAATTTAATACATGCAGATTGGTGTGATATATGATAAGCCAGTTATTGATTTAAATGTTTTGTGTTATTAGGATTAACTGCGAGTAAACATAAGATTTAGGCCTATTCTCAACTAATCATATCAAGTATATTTATTTATAAATAACTTTCTATTGGTGTTATACATATCTTTATATAGGTGTTATACAACGATGTCTCTAAACAGTTTTTAATGTTACATATCCTTTTATCATTGACATATTTCTACTTTATTTCAAAATTCATTTGCTGAGCAAATAAAATAAAATCAATTAATAGCTTGTATGGATAAGAACAAGTTTCTGGTTCGAGACATTTATCGGAAAACATTTGGCTTATTACAATTAACGGTAAATGATTCAATTCAAACAAGTCTATCACAGTGTATAACGCCTCATTTCTTTTATTGTTTACGGAACCAATGCTCCAAAATTCAATAAACCTTCAACCAATATTTTGTTCATCCGATGCTTGTTATTTATATTAATCCTTTGTCGGTTAGCGAAGAGAAGAGAAACATTTAAGCCATTTATATTTACCTTTCCTCCGAGTATGTGTTTTATTCTTAGTCAGTATTCCTTGTAGAATTCAGTTCATGAGGAGAAACAGTATTAATTGAGATGACGACATTAAATATTAAAAATTAATTTCAAACATATGAATTATTTCATTTAAAGTGTAATCCCTATATGAGTATTTTATGACTTATTGGTTTTGTCCAACACATCACCTTTAGTGAAATTGTGATATTGTAATTAGATCCATTAAAAACGAGGAAACGTTTGCAATTAGAAACCCAATACTAACCTTTTTTTTCTACTTTGTTGAATTAAGTTCCATGTTTCCATTAGAGTATCAATACTAATAATATAAACTAAAGCTACCGAACTGAAACAAATTAGTTTCGTTCGATAGATGTATTATTTCGCATAATTCGAATTATACGAGCATTGTCTCCATTGAATAATATATATATATATATATATATATATACAACTGAATTATCGTATTTGCTAAGCAATCAAAACCAATACAACAGCCAAACTACTTGATGTAGGTAACTTTCCAGGAGATAAGGATAAAACCCTAAATTACAATATCCACTTTAGCACATTGCGTGAAGAAAACACATAATGCATTAGGGCCATACCTCTTCCTTAATTCGTGCTAGGTTGTCATATAATTAAAGTTTATATCTTAATTTGTAATAAGGGTTATCTCAATACAACGAGTTCGTTTATGAGATTTGTAGATATTAATACCATATTCACAGTGAGTAAGAATAATGGTACTTAGGTATTAATTGTTACTTACATAAATTAGAGTGATTGTGTCTGCATTACGTACTTACATTAGGAAATTTCTAATAAAATTTGAAAGCCAATTGTCTTTCAGATTTATAACTCGATGCCTGATTACGCAGATGCTCATTTTATATCTTCTGAAATGGATTTGCCATTTGTTGGTATTAATAGCATAAAATCTATCATGATCTTGCTTTCCTTATATTTGACTGTATATTCGAACAAATTACAGAAGACTGATTTTCAAGATATGTTTAGTTTAATAGGCTTAACCAGTCATACCAGCATATAGTATATAATATATATATATATATATATATATTTATATGTGTGTGTATAGGTGTGTGTGTGCGTGTGTGTGTGCGTGTGTGTATGTGTATGCGGTTATTTGGCTATAAGACACACGTCATTGAAGTATTATTAAAGTAGGCTTGCGAGCAAACACACACATACACATTCATAAATATACGCACGGCTTATTGAAAAGATATAAGCGAATGTATGTATGTTTGTTTGTATGTGTGTGTGTGTTCGCAAAACGTGTGTCTCTGTGTGTGTATGTGGTTATTTGGCTATAAGACACACATCATTGAAATATTATTAAAGTAGGCTTGCGAGCAAACACACACATACACATTCGTAAATATATACACGGCTTATTGAAAACAAATAAGCGAATGTATGTATGTTTGTTTGTATGTGTGTGTTTGCAAAACATTTTGACAAAGGATACTTAATCGGATGTTAATATGAAATTATTTGGGAACATGATTGGGGCAATGGTGGTCCATTAAAACTAGTTTTTTTTAAAATTATTTTAAACCCTTATCTATATGGGCCGAAGGCCCAATCAGCCCTCCACAAGAGTTAGCTTTTTAGTCCGTGCGGATTGCAGCTTTTAAGGAAACTGATTCTGTTAGCCGGCAAGCGAAACTATTATCTCTCAGGGAATTGATAAAATAGTATTTAATTATTAGGGATATGTACGAATATAAAAACAATTAACGTATGTTACTGTTGCACGAATAACATAATCTACTAAATCTATAGATTGAGATTATATAAATCGGTTCATTTTTCAAGACCTCCGCTTTAATTTCCACTTCTTCTCCAGCAAACCGTTGGATTCTATACGAGTATCTATGATATTTACTCTTTCCACGATATCTGATATCGTTGTTTGTCGTGTCATATCGTGTAGTATGTCATGGTATCCGGTTTGTGGTTTATAGAACGTTTTGATATAGCGTTTACTTGAAATTATTATTTTGTCATCATTATTTTTTAACAAACTCACGTATGAATATGTTTTTAAACACAAATGTTTTACGAGAATACTACAAAAGGAAATATTTTATGCTATGACTGAAGCCATGGTTTGTTCTTTTTGTAATGTTATTCCCTTTGATCCACTAACTACACGAATCAGTATGCTCATTACGAAACATGCGATATGAGCATTATCTAATACACCCTTTTCGTGTATGTATGCTTTTATTCTCTGTGTGTATTTATGTAGGCATGTGTGGGCGAGCCTGTCTGTATCTGTTTGTGTGTTAGTGTATTTCTGCGTCTCGTTCTCTCTCCCCCTCTTACTGTGTCTCTGTGAGTGTATTTATGTAGGCATATATGTGTGCGTGTGTGCGTGTGTGTATGTGTGTGCGAGCGTGGGTATGTATATCTCTATGCGCACCTAAAATGAACGGATAATAGTGTTTCTGAGAACGGACATATGCAATCCCCTAGGTATCATTTTTTGTCTGCACATATGAAGTGTTTATATGAATCAGAACAGTCTTGGATGCAGTATTTGACCTTAGAAAGAAGAGTCTCGACATGAATCTCCGAGTTGTCTATTATCCCATGTGTCAACATGTCATCACTGCTCATGACGACTGTTGATACGTGATGGAATCCCCATCCTTCGGCTCTCTGTTGTTTTTTTTTATCAACAGGTTAAGAACGACCATATATCACGTTGTGAATTTTGCACTCACCCATTGACTTTAGCGTTTGACGATTACGGTACACATGAATGGCGTATTCGAGCAGATTGTAACCTGAGATGAAAATAACATCAGGGTAGCATGCCTAGATGAATTAACTGCCATGAAAACACAGGTGTAGCTAGCAATATCCGAAGTACACAGTGTTTAGAATCCGCATACGGTCCTTCTGCATACAAGGCTTTTCAATGGTCTACGTGGTAGCCCGTTTGACCACATATCTGAAATACCAGATTTCCTTTCGTGATGTTTGCATGACTAAAGGGTGGTTCATCATGTTCACAGCCTCATCACTTTTGGGGTTTGCTGGGCCTATGTGGCCACCTGTACGCACAAACCGTCAAATATTACAATCTTTCGCTATGCACCATCGTAGCAGTGAACCTTATTATACAAATATGTATGAGACTTAGTTATGGACATTTAAAATTTTGATTTTGAAATTAAAATATCTTCATTGACAAATAATTGTACGAAAAACTATAATTGACATGTCGTATTAGGTTTGCCTTATTTTTCCATTCTTTGACTGTTTGTTTGTGTTACGACTCCCCTCTCCGTCGCCCACATTCAAATATATTAATATATGAGATTGTAAATATTAAAACTTAATTATATTAAAATCTAGATATTCAATAATTTTAGAAATGTTTTTCTTTTGTCCAAAAAACTAACGTATATACTCATATCAAACCTATCACATCAAATTTCTAGAAACGTTAAAATCCCAAAAGATATCCATACTTTACGCTAAACGTACTTGGCATTCATTCATATGAATCAAACTGCTCATCTTGATTCATTATAATAATTACTTTCCTATTCATAAACTGAAAACAACATTTTGTTTCATTGTTTTGGTTCTTTCGAGGACATCCACAGTCATGTTGTGATTGGACGTTGCCAATTTATATAGAAGCATTACTGACAGCTCCACTTGAGATGAGGTGAACATTTAGCCTCAGTGTGGGATACACTTTGGACATATAGTTGAGAGGCAATACCTCACAGAAACATATCTCACAAACACAGACATGAGGCTGAATTATTCCGGAACAATATGCTATTGCCCGACCAGCTCTAGTGTTAGGTCAAAGGGACAACCAAGTCACTCAAATGATAATTATACTTGCATGGTATGCATGTACTAATCTCCTATGATATGTCTGTCAGCCAAAGGGCCATTTTGGAGTGTTTATTAGCTAATTAGTAGTGATTATTGTTGGAAACCTGACTACTGGTGGAAATAATTTGGAAAGAAATTCCATAGAAAACGCCGTCCGAGGATGTTTTGTCTTTTTCAGATAATGTATGCGTTTTCTTAATGATAAAGAAGAAGTCGTTAATTGTTGCCATTGTATTCGTTTTCTCTTAAAGACGTGAATTGTGGAATAAGCTCTTGTTCTCAATTGGAGTAAGACAACACTCAAAAACAACATCTCGTCACGGTTTATATCAACGGTTAACTTGTAAATATAAATCATCGAATATTGTTCGCTAAACCTACTTAATTTTATATGTGAAACTAACTGGGTCATATTGGATAAGATTTAATATTTAAGAGAGCTGAGAGTGAAAATCAATTTCGACTTAGGTAATTGCTGAAATATAAATGCCAGTAATTCCTGAAATATAAATGCATGATGCTATACCGAGAAATAGCATATAGGATGCACTTATTATCATAACAAAAGGCTGATATATCAACACAAAATCATACATACTTACAGTAATATAAGAACCATTTCACTACGATCATATAAAAAGTTATCTGGGTGTCAAGATATTCGTGTCGAGATGTTTTTGTGATTAAGGATAAGAAAAGTGCGACCTAGGTTTAGTCATTAAGGGCAGTAATACTTAAAAACAGCTTTTAAATGATAAACCGCTTCTTATAGGATAAACAGGACTTTTCTAAACCGTCAGAGGAACTTCGAAGTCGACACCCTGAACTATTTATAATTTACTATAAAACCACATAGTAAAATTTACAGTTTGGAGTTCTACAAATTAACTGTGCAGAATTCACAATAATTTGAATGCATTTGATATATGGGAGTTGGGAAATCCTTCAATGGTTCTTCAAATAATATTAATACATTTTGTCACAGGTTAAGGTGGGAAAATATTGTCGTGAAAATTAATAGTATCAGCATACGAAATGTCTATTCGGTCAGAGCATCTACGCTAACGAAGATAAACATAAATAGCCATAAAAGAGACACTTTTACGAGCATATTTATGAGTTGATTAGATTCGTTTATTTGATTGGCCATTATCAAATGCTTTCCAGCCACAAATCATACCCGTCGGCGGATGAAGGTATAACTGTTACGAAAGATGCGTGGAACAGTTTTAATCAGTTTTAATGCATTAAGTAATAGAGCTAATACAGAATGGTCTTGGTTGGTTGTCCCGTACTAAGTGTACTAAGTAATGGCGAGACGCTTTCCCTCGAGTATTTACCTTATATTGAGAAAATGCTGTCAATTCATAGACCCGACCTTAGGCCGAGCGGCTTTCATAATTGAATTAGACGACCGTATACTACTTTAAAGGCAATAATTACTAAGCTTACTTCTGAGCATTATATCCAACGGTTTAATATGAAGAACTGATTTAGTACATCATTGGTGACGTGATGTATTATCAACATCATCATCATATCATCGTTATTATCATCATCGCCATAATTTTCATTATCACAATCACTAAGATCAATTTATCCATAAATAAATGTAGAGATCACGGTATAGCTAATTTTGTTTGTTTTTATGTATTTACGTATTCTAAATGTATGATTGGGTGTTCGCGGAAATGGTTTTTTTTTACCACGCGCTCTTTCTTGTCCACATACTATTCTGTAGATGGGTAATACAGCTGTCAGGTTGAAGAAGTAGCGATAATGCATTCTCAGTTCATCTAATGACTTAATAATTGTTTATGATTTCAAATTGCCTCCGCTCTACTGATAACTTCGTGATAAGAAATTCAGTCAGTTATTGGACTAATTAATTAGTTATTAATTTAAGCTAATGTACATCAAGGAAAAGCACGATTTTGAGATAACACAAGTTATATACATAACTTAGTTACATTTGTCATATTACTATTTAAGACGTTAAGTGGATTCAGACCCAGCACCAAAATAACTATAAATGGATAAAATCCTGAAATGATTTCAAATATATATTGTAAACTTATGATGATGATTAATGTATTACGACGACTTTGGTGCACATGGTAGGCTAAAAGGCAACACCTGTATTGCTTGTATTATTTTAAGCAACTCTTAACGTGACCAGGTAGGAAAGGCACTGGTATTTGTTTGTATGCATTTACGTATTCTACATGTATGATTGGGTGTTTGTTAGTATGTGTTTTAGCATCGCGCTCTTTCTTCTGCATATACTGTTCACATACTATGCCTTAGAGTAACCTTCTGACAGGTTATATTGGGCGCTATATAAATTTCGTATATTAGCATTACGAGAACTCCCTCATCAACAGTGAAGGAATACTAGAACGTATTAAAACATATAAAAAGAGACGTTTCTTATATCTTATTACACATCAGGTAGCTTAAACAAAGACCTGATTTAATTATTATTCATATTTGTGGGAGGAAGAGTTAGGCCTTCTTAATTGCCCGGTAGCTTATAATACGTGGTGCAATGGTAATAATTCAATATAAAGACGATATAAGTTTAATCTGGATGCAATATGACAAAGTTCAAAGTAAATAAGTTAGACTATTGTCACTCATCTTAGAATTACATCATTGTGGTAAAGCTGTCTCAGGCTCTCTTTAATATCATTAAAGACATACTTCATGTAGCTAGCTTAAACGACAACACATGATACTTGTCTTCTATTCCTGGCCCTGCATTGGGTAAAATATACGAACGTGCACAACTAGGAAGTCATCATTTAATCTTACTATGTTCTAACAAAACCTTCCTTAAATGAACGTCACACACACACACACACACACACACACACAGAGAGAAAGAGAGAGATAAAGAGGGGGGAGAGACATACACACAGACATATATCATTTGTACCTATTGTTAGTAATAGTAATGGTGTGCATCGAGATAAATATTGTCCATGAATACAGGAAATTTGAATTAAAATAACGAGTCATCTGTAATGTATATAATATATTTATAACTTGTCACCTTAAATCAACAATAGAAGATATTTTGTATTAATAGTTCCAGAAATACAAGTGCTCCATTTGTTGTATAATATGGTATGTGGTATACAAGCAGCTGATCATTAAAGTGATATATATGATCACCGGTTTTGTAGTGTCCGGGCGTCAAGTCTTTACTATGTTTATCGCATGTATTTGGCTTTGTATATGGGTATGCTCGCCACTCTGTTTTGTTTGCAGCCCATTAAGACACAGCCATGATACAAACCATCCCCAACATAGTGACAATGGTATTAATGAGATACATTTCATTCCCTATTATATCTGTATCTATTTGGATGCAAAGGTGTAATAAATAAATGATATATGGAAGCCAGGAACACCAGAGAGAAACATCTTCGTTGATGCTACTGCTACTACTACTACTACTACTACTACTAATACTACTACTACTAATACTACTACTACTATTACTACTACTACTACTAATACTACTGCTAATAATAATAATAATAATAACAACAATAGTATTAAAAATTAACGTATTACTTCACAAGCTGCATTATTCTGAATTCATTGAATGCAATTCCTGTCATAATCAGATATGCCATATAACAGGGAGTTACAATGATCTACACAAGATGTAAGAAAGGCATGAACTACAGTTACAAGTGCTTCCTGTGTCAAAAATGCTTTTAACCAGTGGATGTTCTTAAGATGGTAGTAGGCAGCTCGGTATACTGATCTGACATTTTCATACATATTAATACACTAGTAAAACAAAAACATAGATTTGTTACTAACCCATTAGGGGTAATCGAAGACGCACCCATCTGTAATGATGGTGTCCGTAGGGATTTAATACAATGTGGGGATGTCAAATATATACTATTTGTTTTATTGTCATTTAGTTTTAGAAGATTTTCAGTCATCCATAGCCGAATATCAGTAATACAATGTTCTAAATTCTTCAAGGAAAAGGAAACATTTAACTCATTGTCGGGATCGGATCGAGTGATATATATATATATATATATATATATATATATATATATATATATATATATATATATATATATATATATATATATATATATATATATATATATATATACAAAGGCAGGGACTACAGCTACAAATTATTCTTGAGTCAAGAACGCTATTAAAAAGTTGATGTTCTTAAGATGGTTGCAGGCATCTCGGCATACTAATGTGACTTGTTCGTACATGTTAATACATTTGCTAAAATACCCCTTAGAGTTTTTACTGACTCATTAAGGGTAATCGAAGAAACACCCATCAATAATGCTGGTGTCTTTAGGGATTTAGCACAATATGGTGATACCGAATATATACTATTTATGTTATTGTTATTTAGTCTTAGAAGATTTTGAGTTATCCATAGCCGAATATCAGCAATACAATGTTCTAAATTCTTCAAGGAAAAGGACAAATGTAACTCATTGTCGGGATCTCCAGTGATATATACATATGTGTGTCATCAGCATAACTGTGCTATATAACCCCATATTGATTATTCTTACTATATTAGATAACTTTTCATCTGGACAACCAGTTAGATTTGATTATGTAGGATATCTATGAGCGATATTAAACTAAGAAAACTATATTGTAACATGGAAGCTGTAAATGCAGTTAAAGGTAAACCTATGTTATGAGTATTCACCGTTGGATTATAAATAATAACTAAATGCATTTATATTATGAATGATGAATAAGTTATCATCTAACAAAATCAACGAACAGTTGATGCTCCATCTTATCATATCGGTTGCGTCTTGCTTTCATACCTGATGGATTATTAATTTTAAATATTCAGATCGCTGTCTCTTACAGTATTCTCTGATGGGCGGTGTCTATTCAAACGGTATTAATGAAATAATCCATTTCAGTATTAGGATTAGTTGCACAATTGCCACAATGTTACGATGACAAGTGATAAGTATCTTAGTATGCGTTTCAAACCCCGTGAATATATACTTAATTTGAAAGAATTAGTGAATAGAAGTGGAGAATTATGTTGCTAAAAATTACTCTTGTCATATATACCATTAAACGCGATTGGTAACTGCCTATACAGACAAATAACAAATACGAGTTAAATGTCAGACGCTCAAAATAAGACTGCTATGACATCATCTTGACTCATATCATTATGGTGTGTGATCAGTTAGGATTGTTCTACCTCAACAAATTTCTGATTCACAATCACATCATTTAGAATCACCTAATGTCCATTACTAGTTCTGAGTGATATATTGGCTTCGTTATTGCTAGTTTGTTTTCTTCGGATCTCTTACTCATTCTTAGTTATAATAACTTTCGTCTGTGAGACAAATAACATAGTTTGATTTGGTGTTGTAGAATCCTTTAACTGTATCTTTCTTTGTTATCTGCATAAATCCAAGTTGGTCTCAAAAAGGTTTGACTGCCTTAGAAATTATCTGCACGCAATTAATATGTTTTGACTAATGGTACTAATTTCCCAAAATAGATTGAAGTAGAAAAAATCAACGAAGCCGCATCAACCTTTTATATATTTGATTTAGTTTTCATATTAATACCCTTAAAGATCATGTCAGAAAAGTAATCATTTGCCCCTGATATGATAAATACAAAGCACGCGTCTCGGTGGCAAACTGTTAATTCTACTTTATATCTGTAAGTAGTTTTTAATGACAGACAGCTGTTTCTTATCAACATATTCCTATTTTGTTTTACAATTCACCGTTACAGCAAATTCTTTAAAAACGTCAAACAGCTTGTCAGTAAGATGTTGCTGCCATAAGTCTTTCAATGTCCTTATTATTGTGCTAACCTAACTGAGGTGAACTTTGGAATTTTCCAAAGAAATGATGTACCTGGTACACAGAAGCAAGATATAAGTTTCTGGTTAAATACCTTCATAATACAATGTTTTAAAATTAGCTGTAATTAGTTTGGATAAACCAGGTGCATGACAATGTCAAACCCTCTTTTGCATCTGCTTGTCATTTCCGTTAATCCTTTGAGACTTAAGGTCGGCTTATTATGTTGCTCAAGTCCTTACAGAATATACCGAAGTGAAGACAAAGGTTGAAAGCTATTTATTTGTGCCTTTGCTCTGAACATGTTCATTGTAGTACACGGGGACAGCTATTATCAATTATGATGACGATATTAATGTAAACAAACATATTAATTCATTTAAGGTTTAATCCATATCTGATTATTTTTGTATTTCTCGCTTATTTACACCATACCACTTGTTGTGGAATGAACAATCTTTCTATTTAGCAATAGGCTTATAAATCAATTATCGAATGTGTTCAGCAATCGATATAACGATTACCACTTACTCCTCGAATGGTAAGACAACCTAGTGACTATATAATAATAATAAAATAATGCATATTTAATAAAGTGCCCTTACTAGCAGGAGCCATTCAAAGGCGCTGTACAAATAATATGTAATATAATAATACCCCAAATAATGTCTTTTAAAAAAACCTGTAATGATTTAAAGATAATAATTACTTATCGGTGAAAGCAACCTTAAATGGGTGTGTTTTCAGAACAGATAAAACAATTTCAAGAGATAATGCATTTCTAATATCTGCCGACAACCTATTCCACAAAGTGGGGGCTGTAACACTAAACGCACAATCACCATATGACTTGAGCAGAGACACTGGCACCTGCAATAGTATCTGACTGGATGACCTGAGTTTTCGGGATGACTTTCTAATGGAAACCAGTTCACACAGGTATTCTGACGCCATATCATTAATATATTTAACAAGTTATTAGTAAAATCTTGAAATGGATACGCTGTCTAACAGTTAGCCAATCCAGAATTTGAAGAATTGGGGTGATATGATCATATTTTCGAGTATTTGTCACTATGCGAACTGCACTATTCTGAATTCGCTAAAGGCGATTAATGTAATAATCAGATATGCTATATAACAGGGAATTACAATAGTATATATGAGATGTAACAGAGGTATGGAATACAGTTACAAGTGCTTCTTGTGTCAAGAATGTTTTTAAACATTGGATGTTTTTAAGATGGTCGTAGCCTGCTCGGCATACTGAGGTGAACTGTTCGTACATGTTAATACAATGGTCAAACATAACTCCTAGATTTTTTACTGACCCATTAGGGGTAATCAAAGATGCACCCATCTGTAATGCTGGTGTCTTTAGGGATTTAACACAATATGGTGATGCCAAATAGATAATATTTGTTTTATTATCATTTAGTTTTAGAAGATTTTGAGTCATCCTTGGCCGTAATTCAGCAATACAATGTTCTAAATTCTGCAAGGAACAGGACAAATGTAACTCATTGCCAGGATCCAGTGATATATACAGCTGAGAATCATCAGCACACAAGTGATATTTAACCCCATATCACTGCGCAATGATCCCAAGAGGGTGGGTTTACATTGTGAAAACCAGGAGACCAAGATATCAAAAACTGAACGTCAGATAAAATACCATGAACAGACACTCTGAAGTACTTTACCTGACAACCAAACATGTCTTTTAACCTAGAGAAAGGTACATTATGGTCAACTGTATCAAATACAGCAGACAGATCCAGAAGAACAAGTATTACTGGCTTACCTTGATCAATTGACATCATAATAAATATTATAAAACGAACCAAGGCTGTTTCAGTGCTGTGACCACTTTTATAGGCAGACTGTAGTGATTCAATAAAGTTATTATTGATTACATATTTGTTTATATGGAAAGCAACTGTCCTTTCTAAAACCTTTGATAAAACTGTAAGTTTTGAAACAGGTCTATAAGTGTTTAGAGTACTACAATCCATAGTGCGTTTTATATTAATGGCTTTACAATGGCATCTTTAGTGGATCTTGGAAAAACACCCAGATCTAATGATTTATTCTCTAAATTTGTAATTGAGCATTTTCAGAACACCAAGACAATATTTCACAAGCCATGTAGGCATAGGGTCAACTGCATAGAAAGCATTAGATGACCTTTTCAGCAACTGTTTAATATCAGTATCTGCAAAGGATCAAATGTTTCCATCATGGATATGCAGGACTCTTCTACCAATGGCATACCTTGTGATAAGGTGCTGGAATGGAAACCACTATATACATTTAAAATTTTGACAGAAGAAGTTATTAAAACAAAAGGCCATATATATATATATATATATATATATATATATATATATATATATATATATATATATATTATGTGTTTTGTGTGTGTGTTGTTGTGTGTGTGTGTGTGTGTTTTGATGTGTGTGTGTGTATGTGTGTGTGTGTGTGTATATAGTGATATGCAGTTTATAGATGGTTTAATAGGCGTAACTAGTGATAGCAGGATAGAAATACAAAGTATCATTATTATTAATATCAATAAATTAACCTTCCTTTTGATTTACCATATTTTGGCCGACTTTGATATGTTCATATTGTGATGAATTGAGACTCCCATTTAAAATTTAAATAGAAGAGGACTTTATTTTTAACAAAAGCCAAAAACTCAATGCGCCGATTTGATGTTTAACGATCGTGTTTTTGTTTTTTGTTTTCTAAAAAGGTTTTCAATAAGAAGCGCTAGTGAAGTTAATGTTAAAGTTAATTAACTTTAAAAAATTTAGCCGCCGTTTACATTTATTTCTGGCGTGACATTATTCTTGTCAGGATAAGGCTGCGATTTAAATGGCATAATTTATTTATGAGTTATGTAACATTTGTGGTGAACGAAGTCTGAATTGAAAACTTGCGACTAGTAATGGTGGGTCATAAATATACTGGAGTAAGATGTTTAACGCGATTTCAACAACAAAGTTTAAAAATTACAACCTGATAAATATACCGGCATATTCTAGTCGAACATACAAGAACTGTATTATGTTATATCAATTTAAAAATATATTTTAATCATTCCCTTCCTTGTCTTTGTGTCTTATGCGCTATTCTTTTCTTTTGCTTACCAGGATTAGCCTCCCGAGGAGAACGTAGGACGCCTCCGTGGTCTAGTAAAGAGTGTTGGACCAGAAATCACTACCACCCGTGTTCGAATCTCGGCGTGGCCATAGGAGAAGGCTGTTTCGTCCTTGCCTTCGCTTCATTACTTTTGTAGGTTGTTCAGCCAATTATGCGTACCAAGTGCACAAAAGTGGCCGTAAAACACCAATCATCATCATCATGATCATCCTGATAAGAAGGGGACCATTATTTAGATAGTTTTGATCTGTATCCCATAATTCGGAAAACTATTGGTCTGTTTGGAAAACGTCTTCCTGGAATAGCTGTTTTAAATTAGACTTAAGTGAAATCGGGATGAATTGCTTGAAAATATATTTTTATATAATTAAAATGGATAATCTCAATATAGAAAATAAGTGCGAACTTTAAGTTAATATATACTCTCATCAGCTAAGATTAAAGTGAGCGAAATGGAGTACTAACACAATTAAAAAAGGCTTTACCGCTGCATGATTGCATTATCACTACTCCAGGTGGTTCACAATGACTGTGTATCGGTCGTCAATCCTTTATTAATTGTATTGATTAATTACATACGTTTCTCCTGGTAAAGTATTGTGCTGGACACATCCAGGTTCTGGGTTCGAATCTAGCACATACTTGTGTTTGTGTAATGTTTCCCTAACAAACCAATCAACAAAAATAATATCAGGAAATAAATAAATGTATAAGTACGTAGATTTGCAGCTGAATAACCACAACAACACTGCGTATACTAATTAATTTGTTTTCCTAAATACTCTGACTGTTGTCCAATGTATGACAATTTGCTATTTCGTCAACTTGGTTCAATAAGAATAAAAGACAACTGGAAAATAAGGGTAATAGATATGTTATTCCAGTACGTATTTCGCAGCTAAAGATTGAGCTTGGCACGCTTGACACATACGACCAAGAGTCGGATTCCAAGGGAAATCCAATTATAAGACATCTGTTATTGCAAATAACAGCTTAAATCGAACACTGATCCATCCTTCTGTTCCTTATATGTCTATTTTATATCGGATGGACTTATATTCCTGTTAAAGATTAACACTTCCTATGATTTACGTGTGAAATGCCTTTAGTGGCTTGGCCGCATGATGTCTATTATTAAAATATAATTGGACAATATGTCAGCTTCGATAGTTTATTGGCTCCATAACGATCATCATAACCTCGTCATATGACTGGGCATCCAGTAGATTTGTTAAGGAGATGTTAGAGATAATACATTTAAATCATGATTGAGCATATAATATTTTACTACTCGATTATCTATCTATCTGTCTATCTATCTATCTATCTATCTATCTATCTATCTATCTAGCTAATCTATCTACCTATCTATATATATATATATATATATATATATATCTATCTATCTATCTATCTATCATATCTATTTATTATCTATCTACTATCTATCTACTATCTATCTATCTAACTATATATATATATATATATATATATATATATATATATATATATATATATATATATATGTGTGTGTGTGTGTATATATATATATATATATATATATATATATATATATATATATATATATTTTTGTGTGTGTGTGTGTTATGTATGTTGTGTGTTTGTGTGCGTGCGTGCTGCGTGCGTGCCTGCGTGCGTGCATATGTGCATGCATGCGTGGGCGTGTGTGAATATATTTGCGTTTAGAGATTCATAGTTGTGATTGACTTGAAATTAGCGACACAGTCAGGAACAAGGAGCAAGGTTCTACTTGTCATCCTGTAAACAATCACCAATAAAACGACTGAAATAAAGGTAAAGATTGTTCACAAACAAAACAAAATGTTTGTGAAAACAATGTCTCTTTTCACAATTCGAATTCTCAAATATTTAAACATTGCTCAAATGTCACCCAGTAATATTATTAGTAAATTCATATGATCGGACTCTATACGCAATAACAAATAAACGGCTTTCTGGATTTGTTACAAGTAAGTTTTGAGCTGTTATTGGGGATCATGATATCCGGACAGCGTAGATGGCCGAGGTAGTTATTTTGACTACATTTTCGGAAATTTACCTACTGTATCTTTTCTAGAATATCCCTCATCAAAACATACCCGGTGGTCGAATCTGGACTGAAGTTGTTTTGAAATAACCTTTACTACATTTGATAATTTTGAATGATATTTTGACCGAAGCTAAACCTGTTTTCATAATATTGGTAGCTAATGAACAACATTAATAACATATATGTTGTCCAGTATTAAAATGAATGAATTTAGTGTCATTTTATAGAGTTTTGTAACATAAATAGACGAGTAGTACATCCATCATCATCATCTTGGAAGAGGCATTAAATTGCGATAAATATCGATAAACCATACCATCATATTTGTTTTGTACAATATAAAGTACACTGAAAAGTCATATTTTTAGCTAACTGGCTGAACAATAGTATCATCGTTCAATTTAATTTTGGGTAAGTGTCAAGAAAATGTACAATATGTAATCCGCAGTTAATAATTCAATAACAAAAAAATTCCTATCCTTTATACGGATGTCTGCTGTTTTATGTGATTAATTGAGCAAGTTATTAATTCATCAAGATGTACGGAATTAAACTATTTCATTAATGACTCTCTATTAATTACCAACTATATCTGTTATTGTGATGATTTGTTTTCGAAACCATGGTTTTGAAGGCGTATCGTTGTCTTTACAATGTATATCATTCTCCAGTTGATTTAAACATCAAACACATGAAATTAAATTTGCTAATGGTAGCATAGTTATCAAATATAAAGAAGGAAAAAGACATAAGCTATATATCATACCACTATCAGACATGTCATAGGTAATTAGCAAAGATCAATACAAATGTATTTGTTTCATGAATGTTGTAGTTATTAGCTTACTAATCAGCAATAAGACGTATACTTTGTAAAACTTACTTATATTAAACCGGTTTATAGTACCGGCATCTGTTTACACATATATTTGTTTACACAAAACAGTACATTCTGACACATCTTTATTGTTACTATTTTCTTAAATTAATTGAAGTCTGTGTCAATAGTGTTACATGACGTAATTCGGGAACACTTAGGATTAAACCCTGTGAGAAGCCTGGTGATGTTTCGTACAATCATCTCCTTTCCTTCGGGTGTCGTTTCTCCACTATATGCGGCATGTATGACCAGCGACCAGACTGCATACATTATGATTCATTCAATAGCAATATGCCATTTACGTGACTTTCCCAACCCCTTGATCAAAGTTGCCGTCTTATTATAGACAGAAAGAGAGAGATTTAGACGGAAGAGTCTGAAAAAAAACCATCAAACTTATCTCCTCAAGCCTCTAACAAGTTGATAAATAGTAACTAAAATGTAAATCCGGCTAAGTTTAGCTGTGACACACCTACGCTGGACAGATTCAGCAATTATTATATGTGAAGAACAATAGCGGTCATTAAAAATAACCAAATGTATGATTCCTGAAATAATAATCTCAATGTCGTCAAGTTTAATGTGTAATGCTCTAGATATTTCATTCGTTAACTGCCTCATCGACTTGTTATAACATCCTCAGATCAAGCTCTACCACTCATAAACTTAATAAAGTTGATGTTGTCCTTGTGCTTGAAACGAGCCACCGCGAATGTGCAGTCCAATACATGTGCGTTGGCGAATGAAGATGCAGATAATTACTGTCATCTATCAAACTGTTTCTGCACATTTAGTAAAAGTTTAGTAGCAATGCATACATCTAAGATCACTTGCAATACAATGACCTCCGTGCTCCTCGTGATTGGTTCAACCAAAAAGTGATATTGTTGAGACTCTAAACTATTGATAGTCACATTCATTTTGATCTATTAAAAGGGATCTGGTTAAGAATAAAAGTATTACCGCATTTATACTAAACTAATTCTAGAAAGTATTAAACAAAAGAACATTAAATATATCTATAAGCCTTATATAACTTTGATATCCATATGTATAATTCTTTGATTTTTTAAAAAAGAATATTGGCCTTGTCGTACTTAATATTCTTAAAATGGACAATCAGCTGAATAATAATTGTAGGTACCGCCACAATCAAATAACTATAATCGGGCATATTTTTTAAGTAAAAATAAATTAATATAAAGTAATATAAATAAGTGTTATATAAAATTATAGCTTGTCTGGCAACCCACCTACACCGAATGTAGAACACTACAGCATATCGAATAATTCATCGAGCCGTAATGGCGCAGTTAGAGTATACGATTCTTAGCCGAAGGGTCACGTATTCGAAACTCCGGGCGCTGCAATGCCGTCATTTGAGACTAATCTGAGTCAGGGATAATACTATTTTACAACGTCTCAG
This sequence comes from Paralvinella palmiformis, assembly GCA_025642065.1. NCBI lineage: Eukaryota > Metazoa > Annelida > Polychaeta > Terebellida > Alvinellidae > Paralvinella > Paralvinella palmiformis. The sequence goes on along the minus strand of JAODUP010001152.1, from coordinate 45,526 downwards.
AATAGGGTAAGTTGGTTCTGGCACTATATAAACATGCATTAGTATTATAATACGCACTCACAATAAGAAATATATAACATTAATTTTGTGCCACCTACGCATATCTCCTTTATGTTTCAGATTACTCTACAAGATTCTGGTTAGTGAGTATAACTTTCCGCGGGCGCATGTCCTTAGTGTTAACAAATTGAACTCACTCACTCACTCACTCACTCACTCACTCACTCACTCACTCACTCACTCACTCACTCACTCACTCACTCACTCACTCACTCACTCACTCACTCACTCACTCACTCACTCACTCACTCACTCACTCACTCACTCACTCACTCACTCACTCACTCACTCACTCACTCACTCACTCACTCACTCACTCACTCACTCACTCACTCACTCACTCACTCACTCACTCACTCACTCACTCACTCACTCACTCACTCACTCACTCACTCACTCACTCACTCACTCACTCACTCACTCACTCACTCACTCAATCAATCAATCAATCACTCACTCACTCACTCACTCACTCACTCACTCAATCAATCAATCAATCAATCAATCAATCAATCAATCAATCAGTCAGTCAGGTTTGAAAATGATAGCATAGTTCAAACAGTACGGAAGCTATGACGCGCTATTACGGTCTGCTTCAGCGCAGATGTCAGTCTTTTAATAGTAATTAAGATAAACAGTTTTAATAGTAGTCGCTTCATGACGCCTGCCCGTTGTAAAAACTGATCTTTGAAGACAGTGACAATTGGGTTATATGGTTTATATAATATTGCTTTGAAGAAAGATACAGCAATTAAAAAATAGCTATAAATAGGGCTGCTTAGATAATTAATCTAAACATTCTCACTACTGCCGTGATCTGACTTGGGTGTTTTACACCCAAACTCCACGGCTGTAGGTGATTCGCTTTTTGATTTTGCTTGGCGGCTTAGGGACTGGTGAGACATTACACATGTCTCAGCAAGAAAAGTCGCCACTCTGGATTCAGTCCCCTGAAGAAACGTCCAGAGTTTGAATTCACGGATCGAGATTCTCTGTGCCTGTGCCTTATTATACACAGCTAAAACACACATACACACATACACTCACATACACGTTAACAAACAAAAATCCAATCATATGTGCACATATACCCACACACAGACATATTCATACACCCACATTAAAGCAAAAAATAAATAGCCAAGCAACTGTTGCGGTTTTATTTATACCGATGTCTTGATACAAATATTATACTTTACGGATGCAAAGGCTTGTATCAGATGATAGCTTGCATACCTTCTCCAAAAGACTTCATTTAAATAATTATTTAATTTGTTTTCTTCAATAAAGGCTCTCGTTGTAATTGCAAATACCTAAAATTTAAATATGAAACCTACCAGTGAATGACAATTAAAAACAACAATAATACAAAACCCGATAGCCATAGAGAATAAAGTACAGTTTAACTCAATGAATCAGTATTGTTAATTACGTTAATCAGAGTATCATGGAAAACCAAATATTACTTTTTTAATTCACATTTTGGAATTAGATTTTTAGAAAAAGATTAAAATGTATGAATTTTAGGGTACTCAGACGAACTCGACTGTCTATTTGGAAATTAAAACAAAAGATGCATTTGAAATAATGAACCTGTGGAAGCCTAAAGCGAACCTTCATCGAACCAACAGAGAATTACACCAGAAACTTCCTTTAACAAATTGTGGACATTAAATTCCATTCAAAGTTGTATTTTAAGATTCATATTACATAATTTTAGTGAAATCAACAGCATATAGAATGTTGAAACGGAGGATCGTTGAAGCATTGCTTATATAATGCATTCCCCTTGGCATAACATTAAATACAATTATGACAAAGTTTTAAAATAAAAGATGTGGAATTGACAAAATTAAATATTTCTGAAACAACAACAAATCAATATAAGTTTAATTTTGAAATGATTTTTATTGTAGCAATAATATATTATTATGCATCTTATATCATTTTTTTTTACTAGACCTGGAACCATATGAATGTATTTCTTCTGTTGTTATGAAAATTTGTTTTATTTTGATAAATAACGTGGATTTCGAAAAGGAATTTCATTGTCTCTCCATTTTCATACGTAGAGATAGATGAATGACTTGTTGCCACAATGCAACTAAGATACATTGATAAAAATATTAAACTCAATTGTAGCTGCTATTCAAGAAAATTCCTAAGCATAATAGAAGTTTAAGCGACGATTATTTAGAATTTGACCATTGTGTTGTATATATATCTATGGTCTTCCCAATGCAAGGCCGCGAATAGGAGAAACAAGTCATTCAATACCGCTTACGTTAGTTACATGAAGGACAACTAAATCGGATTTTCTGAATTAAACTTACACATTATTTTAAGTAATAAAACCTACCGAACAAATGAGAGTGACCATGTTTTCCACTTACGAAGAAAATAATAGTAAAATTAGGTGCATCAAACTGCATTCCCGATGGATAAGGTTTATTTCCATGTATGATAATATAGATAGAAATTGGGTCATTATTTATAATTAGATAATATGTGTAATATTATATTAAATTTGTCTTCCTTAACCTATTAATATCCACTGCTAATGGGCAAAATATCTTAATAAATGTAAGTGTCTTCCATATGTGGGATTATTATAGGTTAAATTAATATATAGACATTGCGTATATATATATATATATATATATATATATATATATATATATATATATATATATATATATATATATATTACGAAATATTTTGGGTCTTTTTTTAATAATGGTGATTTTATTAAAAGAATACTTTAAACGTATTTATTTGGTTGACAAAATGTGGAATTACTTTTTAAATGAAAATTATATTAATTATTCAAAAAATAGAAAATATATAGATTTTTGTGAGCCAAACCGGAAATGGTAATGGAAGTAGGATCATGCAAAGTTACCACCATATTGGCTTATACCATTTTTGCACAAAACACGGACTTTACTAATTGCTACGAGTCAATAGCTTTGAAAAAATGGTGTTCTCATTGGCTGCTTCTTCTTCTTATTTTAATGATTTGATCTCGGACACCGGGCTGGACCGGATTTGAGAAATATCTTAGCTGGACAATTTTTGTGATGACCTGTATATCATCAAATGTATTATTTTTAGTTAGACATTTAATGACTGCAATTATGCCAGTAATAGATTCCTATTGCTAAACATAACAGCTCACCAAAATTTGGAGGAAACATATATCAGAAAATTATAAGAAAATACAAGTTTCATGGACCAGCCGATATGACGTAAATGGATATACATGCAATACGAAGCAAAAAATCGGATGAAATTTGTTTGAGAGAGACCCAACGTCAAGTGATACTAATGTTGCATACTTTAATTTCTGAATTTAAAAATATGTATATTTAATGGACCCGTTATAAAATACGAAGTTCGGCTGCTGGAACCCTTATAATTTATTGTATATTATATATTATATATATATATATATATATATATATATATATTTATATATATATATATATATATATATATATATATATATATATATATAATGGTGTTGATTCCGCATGTGATATCCATGTGAGCAGTTTATATTTATTTGTTCAAGAAAATGTTAGCTAAGTAATTGGTGTATACAAATAAACAGTCATCAACGATAAACGTCACCTAGCATTATAGAAGACAACTGAGATTGTGGAAATTAAGCAAAGTAAAGCCTTTCGCCATCACTTAGTACACCTATTAGTGGAAAACCCATAAAAGTTACTCTATATTTACCCAATTATTTAATGTCATAAAACTGACTAAAAGCGAACCAAACATCTTCGGCAACGGTTATAGCTCCATCCATTGATGGGTGTGATTTGTGGATGGAAAACAATTGATAATGGTCAATCAAATAAATGAGTCTGATCAACTAATAAACGTGCTCGTAAAAGTGTCTCTTTTATAGCTATTTGTCTTGATCGGTGTTAGCGAAGAAGCATTGGATAAATAGAACCGTCAGATGATCTTATCCGTGTCCGTGGCGTTATTGTTCCACCTTGACCTGTAGCAGAATTTATTAACGCCATTAGAAAAATTAGTAAAAGGTTTGCTAATTGCCATTTGTCTAATGCATTCAAACTATTGGACATTTTTTTTTGGCAGTGAATTCGTAAAACTCTAAAACTGCCAAATTTACAATTTGCCATTATTGAGAATTATAAATAGTCCAGTCAAAGGTAGCCTGAAAACTTAGATAATAAATGCTAATCGGAATGAAGCTGTTTATCATGAAACATCTGCTTTACTGCGGTATTACTACTACTACTACTACTACTACTACTATTGCTACTACAACTAAACTACTTCTTTAATATTACTATTTACCTACTACTACTACTACTACTACTACTACTAATAATAATAATAATAATAATAATAATAATAATAATAATAATAATAATAATTAATAATAATAATAATAATAAAAACAACAAAAAACAAATTATGAAGATAAGACACTAATAGGTCCCGAGATATAGTAAAGTATACAGGGGCCTTGGTAAGGTAAAACATTTAAAATAAGAAAAATGAACGGTCTATAACTGGCTAAAAATACAAACATACTGCACTACAGTGATAATTTTAATAATATAAATAAGATATTTGAATGATAATGATTCAAGAGTGGATGCATTTCTAAAATCCTCCTGGAATCTATTCCACCAAGTGTGGGGAATTCAACTCTAAACGCACAATCCTCATACGACTTATGTTTTGTGAATGGTTTTAATGGACACCAGTTCGACCAGCTATTCAGGTATCATGTAATTGATAACTGTAAATGTTGTTAACAAATGTTTGAAATGGATACGGTGTCCAATAGGTTGTGGTGTTTGATATGGTCAGGATACAATTATATATACAGATGGGCATCATAACCATACATAATACTCTTAAAATAATGTATATATGTTGTGAAAACCAGAGAACGAACAAATAAATCATTTTATATACCAAATAATTGTAGCTGAACATCAAAACAAAATGCAACAAACTGACACTTTCTGGGAGCGTTGTTCCAAATAGGATTGAAACCATATATGTACTTTACCTGGCAGACCGAACATATTTTTTACTCTAGAGAAATGCCCGTTTCATGTCATCTTAATATCATTTTTCACCCGAACTAAGGGTGTTTAGTATATCTTGTAATACGGTGCCTCAAGGGAACATATTATGCATATTAAAAATCTTTTGTTTGAAATAATTACTAAAACAATCTTTTCTGAGTTGATAATATTTGAAAAGACAGTCTGATTTAAGGTTACATTTTTTCACAACACTGAAAACAGTCGTTTGATTTTCCTTGCATGCTTTGATCTTTTTATTGTAATATTCTGATCTGCTAGGGAGGTATAAGGGTAGTCTTAACAAGAATTTGACTAATCTTCAAACTTTCATAATGAAGACACAAACTGACCCTAATTCACTGATTCGCTCATAATAGCTTCTGTGTCTATTTGGAACTTGTATGTCCTTACTCTACCATGCAAGTAGTGGTCTTTTTGTCGTATTTCCTTTGTCCTTGAATGATGTTTACGGACATCAACATCCCTCAATATATCAGTATAGAGATCCACCAGATGGTAATAATCATCTGGTGGATTCAATTCCAGAAATGAGAGCATCAAATCAGCACGAAAACATCCTGTTCAATCAACTAACCTTTTACGTATGAAATATCTTTAGATAAACTGAATGTCTCCGTTAAAATGCTTCAGTGCTAACAAGGAAATGATCAGAAACAATGGAAGACGCAGACACACCGAATTATCATCATCACCGGGTGATGGAAAAATCTGAGATGAGACCATGTTTGTGTGTTCTTTCTGACACAAGCTGCTTGAGGTTGGACACATTTAATAATTTCAGCTAGTTGTTTTGGTATTTGCATTCCTCTTGCCATCCCAATATATTATGAAAGTACCTACGATCACCCGATGACCACTATTGGTATGGAAAGGGTCAACCACTTCTCAATATTCCTTGAACAAATTTACATCTTTCAAACCATATTCCTAGTTGAGTATAATTGATGGATAATAGTTAATTGAAGACTTATCTCTTCATATACAAAAGTCAGCTGTCCAGTCCAGACTTGGCACATAAAAGCACAAATGCGTTTTACACATAAAATAGTTATGAAAGCAATTGTCGACTCCCCACATTTTTCTATAAATCTGAGCTATCTGATGGAATGAATTTTCACATTACCAAAAATAGGCTGGTCTGAAACATTACCAGTCAACGAAGTATCCGTAGTGAGAAAGGTATCGATATCTATATATCTATTATCAACATATATCATTTATTGCATTAAAACATATCTGCTTTTGATGCTTTTGACGAGTCACATTTCTGGATAACATCAACCAAAATTGTATCCGGATACGCCTACATATGTTACTATATGATGGCAGTGAAATACTACCTATGCGATTCTATGTATTTATGGTTTCGTATTTACATAGCTAAGCGTCGTCTAACAAAATAACTGCGTCGTGTTTCTCCGTATATCTTTAGAATACAGTATTTGATTCGTTGAGTATCAAATGCCTCTCACAATAGTTTCATATACAAACATTTTTATGATGATCAAAATATTTTTTTCACAAAATTATTATTTGTTGTTTGTTAATAATATCAAAGTAATTAACATAACAAGACACGGATAATTAATTATATGATTCGTATGAATAAATGTTGAACATTGCAAATACATTTCATATGTGGTTGCTCTTTGGGAATGTTTATCCTATATATTTAATCTGAATTTCTTCGAGAAAGTAAAATAAATTTCTACTTTGGTATAATATCTTGATCTTAAAATAATTACCGAAGACAAAATAAAACATACCAATTATAGAATCGTGTAGTTTTTGTTGGGCGGGGGGAGATTTATTGATATTTCACAAAAATACAAAGATAACATATAATGAAGGATGATGCTGTTTAATATTTTACGGCCATTGTTTTGCATATAGTAGGATAAATGGCGCCAGCGATCTGCAAAGATAACAAGGTGATAAGAAAGATGAAACGTCCTCCAATCATGCTCAAGCCACGATATGGTCCAGAAACGAGGTAGCTCTCATATAGTTAGCTGCCATTTTGTTTTCCTGACTAGTCCTAGGTTATTATCATCTCAGAATACACTCCTCGAATATGTCATCCATGTGTACCGCCATCGTCCAATCTCAGAATGATTGATAATCTTTCATAGCCAGCAGGTGGATGAAAAGACGACAGATTCATATATTTAAATTAAGGTAAAACTGACAAATCTCGCATAATTCGTATTAATTCGATGGCTTAGTTTCTCCTCCTTTTTCATAGCATTGACGTTGTCTATGTTGCTGATTTTTTTGACGTCGTTGTTCTTATACTCCTAGTTGTTGTTATTATTATTATTATTATTATTATTATTATTATTATTGTTGTTGTTGTTATCATTTTTGTTCTTACTGTTAATACATGGATCATTATTTAAAACTGAATGCCTTTATTTCTGGTTCGATAAGGTGAATACATAAACAAATAATCAATATATACCTAAATTACATAATATCCAGCATCAAAATCCTTTTTTTAAATGATTAGTTTAACACCATTACCATAAACCTACTGATGACTGTTTATCGTCAGCTTCATGTCTCTTCCCTTGTTTATCTGTGGTACAAAGGGTCACTCTCAGGTTAACAGAGGACGTAAAATTGTTTATTCGTGTTGGTTACTGAGCACAAAATAATATATAAATATATATATATATATATATATATATATATATATATATATATATATATATATATTGCTTCCAAGACAGACATCAGAAAGAAACTGTTTTCTAATAGTCATGTGAGATTTGCTCCGAACCGTATTTGGGCTACTCTAGTAGGGACCATATTGACTGGCATTATCCTGGTTGACTTCTAAATTAGATATCCCCCCCCCCAAGGAAGAGAAGATGATCAACCGTCAGTATGAACTTTCGGTAATTACGTACAGTTTTCGGTGTTTGTTTACTCCAAGGCTGTTCAATTTGTTTCCATCATGTAAACATACCGATTAGATTCAGACGATGACTGTTATCTTCAACATTGCTTATTTAGTAGAAAGCCTGACTTGTGTGTTTGTATTTTTAGCCAGCTATGGACCCTTTTTCTTTCATATTTTAAGTGTTGTACCTGTACAAGTCCCCTGAATCATTTATTGTATCTCGGGACGTACAAGTGTCTTATCTTCATAAATATTGTTGTTGTTGTTGTTGTTGTTGTTCTTCTTCTTCTTCTTCTTCTTCTTATTATTATTATTATTATTATTATTATTATTACATTAGATCATCATGGTATGGTAATGGAAATGGTATAACTCAAATGAATCTGAATGTTGCGTTGCTACTAAGGTAGATATCATACAAAATTGAAATCCATTGTTGGAAAAATCCATAAATGAGCTATATTGCATTTTGAATTTGAAACGGGGTACCATTTTCCCCATTTGACCTGTTTTATGTTACATTGTTCCTGTTTTATATATACATTTTAAGGTCAAATATCTAATTACTATACAGAGATAAACTTTCACACGTAAACTGCCAAATATATTAGCCAATTTAATATGTCACAAATGAAGAAGTTCCAATATGTTTTATCGCAACCTATTGTATCACATGCACCACCACCCCACATACACGCACACATACAAACTCACAAAAATGCAGAAACACGTACATACACACAATACAAACACATACATATACACACCCACGCATAGACACACAAACATACACAAACACACAAAACACACACACATAGACACACACACAACACACACACACGCAGATATCATAACTTACATACATAATATATATATATATATATATATATATATATATATATATAATATATATATATATATATAATATTATCAGGGAGCATACAATATAATTTACAAATATAGAGTATAATTACATAAATAATATATATATATATATATATGTAAGTAAGTTATATATTTATGTAAGTTGTGCTCCCTGATTTGGCTACTGCAATCATATGTGTTATATCCATATTTCTACACAAGGAAACATCTCATTAACAGGGTGATATATGTCTTAATTTTGCAGGAAAAAAACTAACTTGATGCAGTCGGTACGGTACGACCTTTTGAACGTTTCGTTCGTTTACATAATGCATTTTGATCGATACTTCCATCCAGGGTTGTATAAAAATCAGATTTAGTTTTTTTTTATCAGATTTATTTATTTAAATACATTTTAATTAAAAAACCCAAACATAGTCAAACGTTTCTTCTGGTATGTATTCAGCATAATATAACTCTCAATAGTCAACCTATGTGAATGTTCATCTTACATACCCATTCTCACTAAAGACCAAGCATTTTATTGAGGATCTACAGTCGTCTCAACACCAGAGTATCATAAATCACCATGCTTCTTCGTGTTCAAAAACATCATGTTGAGACCAGAAACTCGTTCGGAGGAAAGCAGAGAACCTGCCGCCGAAATTCCTTAATGGTGCACTTTGAAATATACAGGGATCTCTGTAGAACAATGAACACACTACTCTTCGAAGAGAAGAAGTGATTCTATTCCACAAAGATAGAGGAATGTGAAAAAATCTAAAGAAACTCTTCAAATTAACTAAGAACTTTATGTGAAGTAACTCAAATGTAAATCTTCCACATTTTACCTCTGCTGAACTCCTGGCGGACAAGTCCAGCAATTATCTCATGAGAAAGGCAACAATCATCAGGAATAAGACTTGGCTTTTGAAGAAAAGTGTGGATCAAATTATACCGCTGATAACAGCCATTGTCAATAGGTCAATGGATGAACCAGTGATGCCGTTGTGTTTGAAACGAGCCACCATAAGCCCGCTGCTTAAGATACATGTGCTGGTTAAGGAAAAGATTAAGAATTATCGTCCACTTAGAGCACAATGATCTTAATGACATTTACCAGTCTGCTTATCGTAGAGGTCATTCAACAGAAACTGCTCTTTTGAAAGTGCACAGTGACATTGCTGAGGCTCTTGATGAAGGATCCATGACTGCATTAATTATGCTTGATTTATCGGCAGCTTTCGACGTAATCGATCATCCAATTCTACTGAAGCGTTTATAATTTTCCTTTGGAATCAGAGAAAACGATTTCACTAGGGTGAAGTCGTACCTCAGCGACATAACTCATAGTGTGTTTCAGTGGCCAATAAAACTAAATATCATTGTTATGCCCATGGTACTCAAGTGTACATGACTTTGAAGACATGCTGAAATTGAATAAGGAAAAGACAGAATTCATTGTTTTCTCATCCAAGCAACATGTAAAGAAAAAGGAGAATCTTTGCACTAAGGTAAGTTCCAGTTATATACATTATTCGATGTCTATAAGAAATCTAGGGCTTATATTAGATAATACCCTAGCGATGGAG